>VZRX01017666.1:820352-887378 GCA_013398075.1 Notiomystis cincta | reverse complement strand
TTTTTTTTTTTTTTAGCATAGGCTTGTTTCTTCTCTCCCTCCTTTCCATCTGTGTCTCCAGGAGTAGAAAGCAAACCACTGGTCAGTTTGGGGAGAAGATTGAACTAATCTGAGCTCCAAACCAGGATATGGTCGAGAGTCTGAAGCTGTGCCTGTCCTCTGATTTTCAGGAGGGGTTTTGACAGCACATCCATACCAAGGTGACAAAGGCATGCCTGAAAGATGAGAAAAGGCAGCCTTTCTCAGCATTTCTGTATTTTGGTGGTTTCAGTGGTCAGTTCTCTCCATAGTTCAGGCTAGTTTCCTCATAGGAACAAGAGTAAATGGAACAAATAAATAAAACAGAAGCCAATGCAAGTCAGAGACTGAGTGGAGCAAATGCTCTGTAGAGAGAAAGCGTCTTTGGTGGCTTTGGAGAAGGACTTTGGATTTTAAAACAGGTTTGAAGTAGCTAGTGGGTAGCAAGAGGAGAAAATAGATGGGTTTGGTGAAAGACAAAAGGTGAGGTTTTGCTGGCAGGTTTGTAATTCCTGTTGCTCTAGAGTACGGGTGTAACAAGTTCTGCTCAGACAGCAGGGCCTGCTGTCAGGTCTCCAGTTCATGTCTGGGAATGCAGTATGATCTGCATGCTAATGAAGTCAATCCTAGCATGGGTTAGAGGAAGAAGGCTGTAAGCAACTGTAACTCCACCTTTGATATTTGATGGGTTTTTTTTCCCTTCCCTCTCTTTGATTTGATCTGACCAGCCCACCCACAGAGTGTGTTTACACTTAAAACACGGAATGGGGCTGATTTGGAAGCCCAGTACATGAATGTGGCAGGTACCTCAAATCCTGAGCCTCAGAGCAGCTGGGATCAAGGGACAGGTGTGCAAAGGGAGGTGAATTGGAAATGCAAAAAGCAGCCTTTTTGGTTTTAATCTGCCAAGCTGGATGGAAGAAAGTGGGGCCAGGCAACTTCCCATCTACCTCTCTGACACCTCTTGCACACGTGTTTGCCGTGGGGCCAGGGAGCTGATTTCTTGTACTTCCAGTGGATTGTCTCCTTGGGCTCAATGGTACTGTGCCCTCTTCCTCAAGATAACAGCATAACACAGTCAGGTTTTAAATATTAATATGACGATCACAGGAGTGTAGCTTGGAAGCACAGAATACTGAGAATTGAAAAGTCTAATCTGTCCTTTTTGAAAGCTGTCCAATTTCTTTTTTATTTACAGCATTTGAACCATTTCACAAATTGGAAAGCAACTAACCAGCCATTTCACAGGCAGATGATGATATGTTTAAGAAAGTCCAGGGCATTTATCTGAATGCAATTGGCCATCTTGCTGACTAACATCTAGATTGGAGATATTACACACACAGTTGAACAGAGACTATTTGAAGATGATGGTTTTCTCTTATGAAGTTGTGTTTGTAGCTTGTAACTGAAGAAATGTTTCAGATAGTGGTGTAAGCTGACTGCCTGTGGCTCTGCAAAGGACTCGTCACATTGATTGGGTAGATGAGAAAATGCCGGGGCGTGAACAGTCGCTTTATGATTCCTGCGCTCTGATTCCATTCTTCGCAAACGCAGAGGTGGGGAACTGCTGGAGAGAGACTGGCTCCATCTGGCACTGCCTCTGCACAGAGCACACAGGTGGTTCAATTAAAGATGCAGAAGTGCAGGCAGAAAGTGGGAAACACGCATTAGATGAAGCTACATTCATTGCCATACAGATGGAAAAAAATGGGTTTCCCTCTTACCAGCTACACATGTGTTTGTTCTGCCTAGAAACTAAAAGGTATGTTTCAGCTTGCATGGATAGAGCATACATGGTTTAATTAATTAAAAGATAAAAAACCAACAAAACCACAAGAAACCTGGCAATCCCAGCCTGCAGTAAATCTCTTAAAGCTGTAAGTGTGTAGTGCTCACGTGTCTGCACTCTAATGTGGTCTGAATGAAAAACTGACAGCACCTGTTACTGAAATCAAAAGTGATTTCTCTAACAATGAGATACTGGGGAATTCCTTCCAGGCTTCTCTTTAATAGAGTTTGAAGGATTCAGGTTGGAAGACAGTGCATAAGATCTGCACCACTGGCTCAGATGGATGTGAATCATGCCAAGGGACAGTGATTGTTTAGGAGGTTAGAAGTTCACTTCATACATTCAATATGCAGCCGGTATGTCCTTAAAAAAGGATTGTATGCTTCTTTTTTCCCCTGTGTGAAACTAGATGTGGACTGAAAAAAAAAATTAAAAATCAGATTTTATACATTCAAATCCAGAAATTCAAAGTAACTGCAACCACATCTAACAGCATTTTTTGAGAACTAGAGCAAATTGAAGCTAGATTGCCTAAAAACAGCCCTTGAACTGAACTCTAAAAACTATTAGATTTGTCCAGTTATAATAAATCCTGATCTACTGTCTATTAGATCATCTCTTCTGTAATCTTTTCCTATGGGCATAGTTCATCTGTATTTCTAAAAGCATTACAGCATGATGTTGAAAGAAATGCTTTTTTTTTTTTTTCTCTTTTTTTGTGTGTGTGTGTGTCTTGTGCATGATGGTCCAGATAAATTTCTGCATTCTGCATTCAAAATCAGCTGCAGAGTCTGGAACAAACAATAGGACATTAATACCCTCAGTGGATGATTGCCAAAGGGTACAAGAGGTTCACAAAGATGGATTTGGCAGAGGTCCTGGGTAGGAAACCAGAGATAAGACTTTAGGAACTGCCTTCTGATAGAAGAGGGCCATGGTGAAGACAATGGGTGATGCTCCTGTGCTGTACCCATTCATCTCCTGGTGTTGCTAGAAATGTGCTGTAAAATAACAGTTAAAATTTTGTCTAATGTCTCTGAAGTTACATATTTTAAGCAGGATTCAGTAGTTTCTTGGGGAAGAATGGGTCAGAGAGAAAAAAGAGAAGAAAATAAAGTATCTTCTTTTATTCAAATGACAACTAAATTGGGGACCTGACATTAAGAGCTGTTTGGAGACAGAAAAAGTATTAACTGCTGACACATGCACACCCCCACAAAAGTCCCACAGAAGCATAAAAGTTGATATTTCACGAAAATGCAGTCAGGCTGCTGTTTGGGTTCTTATTTTTTCAGGCAAAACCTAGAAATTTGCAATAATAGCTAGAATGTTTTTGACAAAACAACCTTTCTGTAGCAACCCAGCACGTGTAATGAACTGTTGATCATTGTCAGAAATGCAGAGTTCTGAGTCAAAAGGGCTCTGATAAGCATGTCTTTTACCTGTTGAAAATTGGTGCATTTGGTGGCTGTTTTGAACGTATTAACTGCCTTGCTGAGAGTGGTGGTGCAGTGAAAAAGGACAGGCTGGAGCAGTTTGAGTGAACTTGAGCCTGTTGTGATGATTTTGCCCACTTTGGCTCTCATTCTTTGTTGTTCAGTGTTAAATGCTGAGACTGAGACTCAGAAGAAAGTCCCAGCGTGTTAAGTGATTCCAGGTTGAAGTGCCTTGAAACAGCTGAGTCTGCACCATGTCTTGGACCACAGCTGTAGGTTTCCTCTTTGTACAGAAACTCAACATATGGCCCATATCCATTGCAGCATCTGCCCAAGCCCAGCAGAGCAGTCTTGGGCAGAGTAGCCTTGGGCACAAAAACTGATCCCCTGCTAGAAGAGGTAGGAGAAAAGAAGATCCAGAAAGTGTTTTTCCATTTGTCAGCTGTCCACAAGAGAATGGATCTTCCTTGCCTGAGATGCATCATCCTCCTCCTCCTCTGCTTTTCCTCATTCCCTTGTGTTAGTTAAGAGGGAGGAAAAGGAAGAGCTGTGAATCACACTTCACATGACTTTTTTGGGGCACAGGGCTGTGTGCAGTTGTGTTCTTGAAGACAATGTGTCATGTTGAACGCTGTGGGACCACTACATATGTAATCTTTCCATCAATGGGCTTTGCAAGCCTTTTGTCAGTGTCAGTAAATAAAGCTCCACAATCCCAACCGCCCCAAAAGCAGCGTGTGAACTTATGTTCACACACAGGATTCTGGCTCAGCTTCCCAAAATAATGGCATGTGTGACCAGAGGGGAGAACTGTTCAGATGTTTGATGTGAGGCCGACTTGGCCTTCGCCTGCAGTAAAAATAAATCATAGTTGCTCTCAAACACGTGGAAGGAGCTGTACATAATTTAAGGGCTAATCTCACCTCGTCGATTCTCTGGCCCGCAGCTCTTGAGTGGCACCAGCATGTGGCTTTTGGTCTTCCAGCAGACATTTACCATGAGAAGGTTTTGCAGGGTGATGTCTTTTAACATAGACTCAGTATAACTTTGCAATCTGAGTGTGTTAATGAGTTGATGCTGTCTGTGTAGGTGCTTCTTTTCATCATCCTTTTCTGTCACCTCACATGAGTTATTTAAAAAAAAACCACATGAAAATAAGAAAAAAAAAGGTAAAAGAAAGTGGGAATATATTTACTTTCAGATATTACTGTTTTTCTAGGGAGTTTCAGAAGATGTTCTGAAATGTGCTTGAAAATGCCTGTAGAAAATTAATTCCCACGAGATGCATTTATGTGATGGGGAAGAGAAAAACAGCTGTGATATAATCCACCAATTGTATTAGGTTTGTAGGGTTTTGTGCTGCTTCTTTCAAGGTATGCCTAAACCTTCTTATTTGCTATGTAAATACAACTTGCACCATCTTTCAGTAGAAGAAGAAATGCTAAAAGGGATGCTGCAGGCAAAGGATTTGGTTGCCAAATATGAAAAGGGCAAAACCACGGGGAGGGAGGAAAGGGAGGGACCTCCAGGTTTTGTGCTTCCCACAGCCTTCCCGACTCCTGCAGTGCTTTGTTTTCCTCCGTGCGGCAGCAACATATGTAAATAATTGTGCATGGAGTCTGGGCGTGCTCAAGAGAACCCTGGGACTGCTGCTGTTGATTAGTTGTGCCTCACTTGGTCCAGCCCTGCCTTAGGTGCAGCACAGGGAGCAGGCAGGGGCTCCTGCCTGCCGGCGCCCATCCCGTCTCCTTGAGCGTCAGGCTCAGGAATGCAGAGCTCGCCAGAGAGTGAAGTCATCATGGTTAGCTTGGACCTTGAGCGTGGAACTTGGAGTGCAGCCTCCCCTTCCAATTACATGAGCAAGTGCTGGCTTGTAGCACACAGCCCAGCAGGCTGAACCTTTGGATTGTGACCCAGGGGGACACTTGACTGATGTCTCCTGTCATCCCTTACCTCGCCAAAGCCGCTGAGCCTCACCCAGGAAATCCTCCCTGCGATTTCTGCTCCAGGGGCACTCGGTTATCTTCGTTCATGGGACAGAAAGTGCATGATGTCTCTTAAAAAGTACTGTTGAGTACACCAGGTCATAGGCTGGCCAAAATTTAAAAAAATCCATGAGAGAAAAGGTAGCAAATGGCCTTTCTTGCAATCCAGGCTGCTTCTGTGAAAGGAAAACAGTAGTCAGAGTCATTTGGGAAAGCGGTCTCCCATGTCTGGGAGCACCAGGAAGAGATGAACAGAGCATCTAACCACATCATGGTTAGACCACATGTGGTGGATTTTCCTCATGCAAATACAAAGTGCTGGTCGCTTGTCACTTCACTACTTCAGAAAAAGAGAGCAGACAGAAATGCAGAAAAAGACAGACAAATTTATGTGAGATTTTTTCCCTATGAGCAAATCCCTACCATGATTTTCCTTCCACCAAGCAAAAATCTGCCTCCTCAAGCCTGAGCTCGATGTAAAGGTTGGGAAATAAAAGAGAGAAGGGAAAAACCTAAAAAATTCTGTTTTCTTGCTAGTCAAATGTGCCCTGAGTAGTGAGAGACTCCTCTGGGAGTTGCAATTGCTCCCTTGTGGAGCCTGGAAATGTTTTGGGGTTTGTTTTTTTTATGGCTGCAGCTCTAATCTGAATGATGGCAGAACTTAGTTTTCTGCTATTACTGCCAGCTCTCTAGATAGAACAGGAAAGAAAAAAGTGAAGTATCACTTTGGGGTGTTTCTAGGGAAGAAATGTTTCCACAGCCATAAATTGCTTTCTTGGGAGCACTGAAAATTCCTGTCCCAGTGCTGTGCTTTGTGGAATCAAAGTCAGCAAAGTCTTGGATTCGAAAGGAGTAAAAACTGAGTCTTATCCAAAAACTTTAGGTCTTGATATGGCAATGCATGGTAAAAAAAAACAGGAAATATAAAATAATTAAGTTTATACATTCTAGTTGTAGTAGTGTTAGTGATTTTTAAATGTGCTTGTCTTGGAGCAAAGATTGTCTTGTGAAGCATTATCTGAAGAATCCGTCTGTTGAAGCAGTGCTGCAGTGTTGGTTTCCCCAAAGTTAAAAATTCACAGTTTATTGGCAGCCTGAGTTTATCTGGAGGTTCGATCTCTGTTCTGTGCTGTAGGATTTAGGTGCTTTTGCACAGGTTGCAGTCTCTTCATGGTTTTGCTAGGATTTGAGAATCATTTATATGTAAATGATCCTGATCCCCTGTTCTTTTCCTCCTTACCAATTAAGTTGGCTTTTTGAAGCACACAGTTGTGTGAGCAAAATTGGCAAGCGGTGCTTCCTGGTGAACAACTGGGTGGTGTTAGCATGGTGCTCATGATTGCTGGAGCTCATTACCAAACTGACTCTTTGAGTAATCAAACCTTTGAACTCAGTTCAGGGGTATCCCATCCGTCTCACTCCGCCAGGCAACTTCCAGGCAGCTCTTTCATGTCTTCTTACAACTTGTCCTATGTAAATGGCGGATGTGTTTATTTTCAAAAGCAGCAAGAAAGCCCGGTGGAACAAGAAAAAAGTTGGAAGAACAAGCCCTCAAAGAGATTTTGACACTGATGCCAGGGGGGTTGTGAAAGATAAAACAGCTCATTTTTTATGGCTAAAGGAAAATGCCATTAAATCCCTTATGCCTAACTGCTATAGTCAACTTGCCAGACCTATTCCAAAAACAGCATGCCTTGGGATATTCAATGATTTTCAATGAAAACTAGGCTTAAAAATGCAGCTCTCCTGAGTGTGGGTCAAGGGGAGCTCCAGGGTACTCAGTATGTTTCTATACGCTCACATATGACTGTAAGAATTATTTTAAACAGGGTTTGCTAGCTTTGACTTTGAAACTGGATCCACTGTATCTGCTCAGTTCCTTTACACATTGTGTAGGTAATTTTGCAGAGGGAAAATAACTTGTTATTGCAAGAGTAAATGGGAAAAATTTTGCAGGTTGGTATCTACCAGGCTAATGTATATTATGAAGAAATAAAACATATTGTGGCAAGTCCTGCTGTAGTAAAAATGTAATATTTGCTGATGTTTTCTACAAATTTTAGTTCTCCCCATAACATCAGGGGGAAAAAATTTCTTGGTGACCTAGTGCAGCTTTTAGCAGAAACTGCAAGAAATCCATCAAAGTCTGCATGTTTTTGCATTATATCTTTTGGAGTTCATTTAAACTCAAGGGAGCTGGCAGGAGAACCTGATCACTGAATGTGGGAGACCTGTTTCCAGGTCAGTGTCCTGGTGCTCAAGTGATTTAGTGTAGAAACTCCAATTCCTTTTGCTGGGCATGGAGCAACAGTGACAGAAGGCTTTTTGGATGCTGGAAGAGGTGGGATAGTAGTGAGGTGTTACGGCATGGAAATTAAAGTGAGAATGGATCAGACAAGCCTTTTCATGTTGCTTCCTTACCTGCATTTCACAGCCAGCCCCAATGTTTTCTCAGGCAGGGATTGAGGGGGCAGTTGTGAATATCTGACATTTAACTGGAGAGAAGCTGAGAGAAGCTGGAGGGTGCTTATCTTTGAGAGAGGTAAAGCAGATGGGAGAAGTAAGCTTTTCCATGAGCTGTGTGTGACATGGCATGACAGGGATGATGGGGGAGCAGCTGGGGGCAGCCTACTTCAGTTTCCCCATCTGATATTTCAGATCAAGCCATAGACAAATCCCTGTGAAGATCTAGTCAGTGCAAACACCTTGGTCTCAAAAGGAGGCTAAATAAGGTGATTGGAAGATGGACATGCCTCAGTATTCCCCTCCCCTTCCCACATGGTACTTAGTGCAGCTATGGCAGGATGTACAGTGGGTTAAAGCACTTCTAAAGCAGGTTCCCCACCTCTTGCTGCTTGACTGCTCATTGCAGGTTTTCTATGAATTAGCCCACTGAGCATTAAAGTCCTGAGGATTTGTCTGGGCTGACGTGCACCTTTGCTTGTGTCACATGCCCTGCAGATCAAGGGGCCAGGCACTGCTCTTGGGATGGAGCAGCAAAGCATGAACCTCAGAGAAAATTGATGGCTTGCTTCAGAGTACAGCCTTGTGTTCATCCCTCTGTGCATTTCTAATTTTGGGAATGGATTTGTGGTTTGGTTTTGGGTTTTGTTGGGTTTTTCTTACTACACCATGGAAAACGTTTTTCTGTCCAAACCAGCTGGGCCTTCAGCAATACTTAACAATTAAAAGCACTTCTGTACTAGGTGTTCCCTTAAAGATGGAAAATAAGATTTTTGCATTAAAATGCCAGGAAGAAAAATGGTGAGGGCATAAAGTGATTGTTAGTGCTTTTGGAAAATCAGTTGTGCTCCAGTGGTCATTGCCCCCCTCTGTGCTTCTCTCACTGTTTGCTCCAGCTTCTCTCTGAAAGGCGGCTGTGCAGAAAGCCTTGCCTTAGGTGTAGCTCCAGTTACACCCTGCAGGCCACCGGAGTCATCAGAGGGGACATCCTGAGGACCCAGGCACGAGTCCTGTTCCCTTCCTCTCTCTCAGCAGCCGTGCCTTTGTTTCAGGAGTGTCGACATCGGGGGCTCTGGGCCCGGGGAGCACCACTGCCAGCACCACGCCGCGAGCGGCCACCAGCACCACCGGCCGCAGCAGCACCACGTCGGCCTCGGGCAGGAGGAACAGGAGCACCAGCACCCCGTCTCCCATGGCTGATGTCCCCGAGGAAATGACCACGCACCTGCCGCCCGCCTCCTCCCAGCTGCCGCCCGCCGGAGCGGAGAGCTGCGACCCCACGGAGGCCCGCGACATTATGTGGTCCCGCACTCGGCAGGGCCAGGTGGCGAAGCAGCCGTGTCCCCTGGGCTCGATCGGTGAGTCGAGGGCTGTCTCCACTTCCTACGGCACCTAGGGGGGTGTGCCTGGTGTGCTGGAAGAGCCTCGGCCTCCAGCAGTTGTGTCCCATGTGCCTTACCTGGTTTTGCCTGTATTTGTAGCCCCTGGGCTCATTGATGTGTTGGTGGCTAATGCTTTGCTTGTTTTGCTAAGAGAGGAGATAGGGGAAGAAATCAACAAAACTTCTACTTTGAAGCTCCTGAACCAGCGTTAGTGATTTTTCAAACTGCATCCAGCATAATCAGCTGGGAAAGTGGGAGGGGAAACAAAGCCAAATATTTCAAAATGGTTTACTGCTTATTGGGTTTTGCTCCCTTTCTTCTGCTCTTCCCACAATTGTTTTCTTGAAAAGTGTTGCTTTTGGAAATTTTTTGTTCAATTTGAAACATAATTGAGTTAAGAGTAGGTTTTGGCATATGGTCCAGTTTGCTGTGTTTTAACAAATGCAGTTTGCTAAAAATAGTTATTTTTCACTCTAGTCTTGGTGTCTAGCCCTAAAAGCTCGCTTTCAAAGAAAAAATCTTAAAAGTGGAGGAAGTTGCCTGAAAATGAGGGCTGATGGTATCTGACTTGCAGAGGAGAGACTCTCTCTTAATTCTCCATTCCTGGAGAGTCGTTCATAAGTGTGTATTTGAATACTGACTCACTCTGGAATTTGGTGAGGACAGACTGATAAAATATATGTTCAAGTATGAGGAGCATAGAAAGGCATTGGGGTGAGAATAGTTAAAGAACATTTTTGCTGTCTTTCCCAGCCCTACTTGGTAAAACTAATGCAAAAAGTGTGATGTGGTTCCCGACAGGGGAAAGGATATTCTGAACCAAAGCTTTGAAAAGGAAAAGAAGAAGAAAAAAAAGAAAATTAAGTCTGGATGCAGAGAGTCCTTCCAAAGCACAAGAGCTAAGGACTGGATGAAAATAACTAAGAAAGAAATAATAGCCTAACTTATGGATAGGGGATGGCCATAAGCCTTTCCCATCTCTCATTTGAGTGATTCATGCAACTTGTTAAAAGCTGTGATATATTAGCAGTGATGCGTTTCTCTTTGTCTGAAAGGGTCTGAAGCGTTTTGCTCTTTTCCAGCAGGGATTGGGCAGCTCTTCCCAAACAAACTCTCCTCTGGAGTCCCTCTTGACAGTTGGGGGCTGACAGTAAACTCCAGCATTGTATCTTGGCGCTTGTAGCATTCAAACTTTTGTATGTTTCCACCCAAATGTTGTAATGATGATTCAGAGCCATAAAATCCTTATAAAGCAGCAAGGCAGATGAGGCACAGGGTCTGATCCCAAATCACCAGTGGTGGGGCAGAGCACTCAAGGTGCTGGCTCAGTTTTTGAGGTCTGTTTCTGATTTCTTAGCACCTGGCAGGTTTCCTGCAAGTCCTCTGTCTGCAACTGCTGTTTGCCAAATTGGAAATAATATTCCTGCACAACATCGTGGGTCTTTTATGTCTTAGGGCCCTTAAAGGACCAAGATGATGGGAGGCTAGGACACTGAGATGACTCAGAAGTGTTCTTTTCAAGACGTGAGCACTAATAAACTCCCAGAAGCCTTTGACACAGGGTGCTGAGGGCAAAATGCAACCACTCACACTGAACACAGTGACTTTTCCTATTACAGGTGTTGCAACTTTCCGGTGTCTTGCGCCTGATGGTATCTGGGAACCACAAGGACCTGATCTCAGCAACTGCTCTTCACCCTGGATCAACCACATCACTCAAAAGGTAAAATCCTTCCCATGTGTTGAACAGAGCCTCTGGGTCTACACAGTGATCCTGTTCAGCTCCCTGGTTTTCTCACACAAGGAACCTAAAAGGATCAACAATCACACATAAAACATGAACCGTGCATAGCAGCCAGGAATTGGAAGGAGAAAGCAAGTGTCTTATGGAAATTAAGGCAAAGAGGGTAAGGGGAGGCAAAGGAGAAGGAATGGAGAGTCGAACTAAACTAGAGTGAATGACATTTCTTGTTCATGGCAAGAGAAGGAAGAAGAGGGAGGAGGAGGTGGGTGGACATATGGAAAGTACTGACTTGTTGAAAAAGGAAACACCCGTTCATGCATCCTCAAGGATTTTTTTCATGTCACGCAAACACAGGATAAACCCCATAGTTAAGAAATCTTTACCAAAGAAAGGCAGGCTCAATGTGAAATGTTTGATTTGTGCCTCTGACTTTGTGTTTTTAACTTCTGCCCAAAGTATAAAGGAACTGATGGAATAGAAAACAATGCTGCAGTAATGCTTATCTTTTGACTCTTAAGTCCCTTGATGAATGTTTTCTAGCACTTCATCATTTATCAGTGTTAAAAGTGCATTAACATGTGACAATAGAAGTTCAAGGCAAGCAGAGCTTATTTGGTAGCAATATGTTGAGCATTTTTGTTATTAATGCACAATGGTGCTTTCGGCTGATTTCATTACAAACAGAGACCAGATGTGTGTTTACGCCACGGAGTCTGTGGGCTGAATCTTTATTATAGCAATTTGTGGGGATTTATTCACTCCTTTAGCCAGAGAGAGCGAGTCCTGGCGTTGCAAGTGAGCTGTGCTGCTGCACAGTAGTGACACAGAACTCCCAAAGAGCACTGCTCACTCACTGGTCAGTAGGATGGGCTAACCCCACTGACAAGACTCTGGGACATTCTCCTCTCTGCACCCCATCTTAACTGAGGCCTAACAACCTGTGAATTGCTAGCACTGGTCATCCCTGCCTTGCTTCATCTTGTGCTTATATCCATCCCTCCACAAAGGAAAATGTCAGTTAACAGGGGCTGCTGTGATATGGCACGGCCAGTACAGAGCCCGTGGTCCGTCTGTCCCTCTGCTGCCTTACACCCAGCGAGCTGATGGATACAGGCTGCCTTTGCTGGCATTAGCAGCTGTGTGCAGCTCTTGTTTTATGACCTACCTACTTACCCTGGAGGGGTTAATATTACCTACTCCAGCCATAATTCACCCAGGCAGCTGGGAGACCGCTTGCTGCTCGGTGAAGATGACTAGGCCGTTAGCCATTAGCAGAGGGAAATAATAGCCTGCACTGATGAAATCTCCATCAAGGTTAGGCTTATTTTATTTGAAACCCTAGCCATCATCTGCGTAACAAATGAGCCCCATTTAATTTGTTACGCGCTTTCAAAGCAGGCTAAAATTGAACAGGCAGGTTTTCAGAAATGCCCAGCAGGTTACAATTGGGAATGGATTTTTTTTTTTTTTTAAATGAAGGAATTTAGTTATGTTCAGGTTTGAATACCTTCTATCAGTCAGTAGAAAGACTTGGGGAATACATGAGATGACCCTGGATCTAAGTTTTTGCCTGAGTTGGAATGCATTCAGACCTTGGGATATGTGACCCAACCTCAATGAGAGATGTTATGAAACATCAAGGCTTTTCACAAGTGACTTTTGAGGGGAAAGCCTTGCAAGGCTCACCTAGGGGTTTGTGTTGGGGGATGCAATCATTGAAATATTTATATTGAAAAAGACCTCTAAGATCATTGGGTCCAACCATTCACCCAGCGCTTCCATGTCCACCACTAATCCATGTCCCTAAGTTCCACGTCTGCATGTCTTTTAAATCCCTCCAGGAGCAGTGACTCAACCACTTCCCTGGGCAGTCTGTTCCAATGCTTGACCACTCTCTGTGAAGCATTTTTTCCTAATATCCAATATAAACCTTCCCCAGTGCAATCTCAGGTGGTTTCTTCTTGTCCTATCATGTATTACCAAGAGAAGAGACTGACAGCCACCTTGCTACAATCTCCTTTCAGATAGTTGTAAAGGGGGATAAGGTCCCCCCTTTTTTCCTTATTCCAGCCAAAGCTCTCTTCAGCCAAGTCAGTCTTATTCCCCACCAGCTCATCTTTTGTCACATGGGTATGTCCTGCCTTTAAGATTCAGTGGGATCCTTACAGTAAATACAGTTTTTAATCACTTTCAAAATAACCAATAGCCATATGGTTTTCCTGCCCAAGCAAAAGGCTTGAAAATCATCACTGCACTTAAAGATGGAGATTGATTCATCCATAAATCAAGCACTGGTTTCTAATATCCCTGCTGTGGATGGGATGCTTCCAAAGCTTGCAGATTTGCTCCAGCACCTTTCTGAAGATGAAAAAGGAGCCTTCCTCCTCTGAGTCAAGCCAGCTTCTCTTCTTGCTGCTGTGGGGGCAGTTAGAGGGAGCAGAAAGCTAGCTATGCTGTAAGGACAGGGCTGGTGACACCCTGCAGCTCAGTTCTCCTTCATTTCCAGCTCTCCTGGGTCACCCAGCCTGTTGCAGCTGCAGCACAGCTGGCAAAATGGGTAGAAATACTTTTTTGTCAGCCGGGGTTCATACCCATTCAGCGTGTCTTCATCCCTAATCTGCTTTGTCTCCCAAAAATCTCCCGTCACCTGCTGGGTCCAAACTGCTCAGGAAGAACGGTGATGGGTCCCCAGAGGGATTTCAGCCAAGCCAGAAAGGATGGTAGGGAAATGCTGTGCTTGCTTTCATATCTGTGTAGTGAAGTAAGAATGATTACTTGCTTCTTCTCTTTCTCCTGCTGTGCTCAGACTGTAGATTGGGTGTTTGCCTGCTTGCATCATGGTATTATGTTTTACAGCCATTTCCTAGCTTCCATTAGAGTTATTGTGCTTGATGGAAGATCAGAACAAATGTTCTCCTCAGCAATTCATTGGCCTCCTGACATTTACTTTAACTTTATTGTTGGTGCCTACCCTGCCCTCGTAACGGAGCGGGAGAATAAACTTGCCAGTGCGATTGAATTATGCACTGCTACCTGGGTTATTTCTAGAGTCAAGCAGTAACAGGAAGCAAAAAGGTCAGCTTTGGATACATTGCATCATCCTGATCATGAGGTCACACATTCAGTCTCAGCCTGTTTGTTTTGCCTCTTGATTTCATCAGTGCCATCCTTAGCGCAGCGTGTGACTTGCCTGAAGACATCTCTTCCTTGCTGCAGCTTTCAGCTGTGGGTGCTGCCTGGGAGGACAGGCACTGCTATGCTCAGCTTTCAGCCTCTTTTGTAGTGAAAGAGAAGAATTTGTGCCCTTCACAAATGCACAAAAATCCTCTCTCTGTAAATCTAAAGCCCTTGCCACCATGCCCTCCTCAATGGCCTATATCATGTACCCCCAAAGAGCAGGTGAACCCTTAGGGTTCGTAGCACCTTCCTCAGGTCTCATAGATCTGCTTGGGTATGTGTTACAGGGAGAGTGAGGTTTTGTGGAGGACATCCCCACATCGTCATGCCCAGGTCTGAGGGTGCAGTTCCAGTCCTGATGACACCAAGATGAAATCCTCCATCAAGTTGCTTTTGGCAGTCTGCTTTCAGAGCACTGTCATGTATTGGGTGGAGCAGGTGCCACAGAAGGTGGTTTATTAAAGGGTCATTAAATGCAGTTTAAGTTGTTTGAATACCATAGTTTCAAAGCCACTTTTTCAGTGTTCTCTAGATCTGCTGTACTATATGGAGAGCATTGTCTCTTCTCCCACACAGCTGGCAAAAGGAGGACACAAGCTGTGCCAGGGGAGGTTTAGGTTTTTTTACATTAGGAGGCATTTCTTCATAGAAGGGGTGATTGGGCAGTGGATTGGGCTGCCCAGGGAGGTGGTAGAGTCACCATGTCTGGAGTTGTTTAAGGAAAGGCTGGATGTGGCATTCAATGCCATGATCTAGCTGATGTTTTGGTGTTTGGTCACAGTTTGGACTTGGTAATCTTAGAGGTCTTTTCCAACCTAAATGATTCTGTGATTTAAAAAAAGAAAAGAAGGAAAGGATGGTAGATATGCTCTGACTCTTTGTTGTGAACGCCCACATGTATACTGAAATTTCTGCCAGGAAAGGAAAAATGCCATGAAGGCTTTGCAGTGTCAGAAGGTAGCCCACAGCCCCTCTTACAGCCTTGCTACCTGCTGGCAGCTAATGGTGCCTGGTGAAACCTGTCACATGTTTGTTCCTCCAGAAAACAGCAACAGCTCCATGATCTTTCCAGCTGACCAGTCCATCTGTACGTTACTGTTTTTCAAAACCCTAGTTCAGTCTTTCACGCCATCTTTTTTATTTTTTTATCAGTTAGCCTCTTCAGGAGGCTGCAGGAAAATATCTTTGCCTTTATGACTCCTCCCTTCTCAGTGTGTTTATCTCTTCTGAATTTTCCTCCTTAAATACTTATTTTTTGCAAATTCTCTCATTTTTATTCTACTGCCCTCTTCTGCAGTTGGGTTTCCTCTGAGAAAGGTAGGGCTGAAACAGCAAGCACTGCTGCAGGAGGGTCTTTCTTTGTCTTTCCAAAGACTGCTTCTGTTTGTTGGCATGCCTGAAATAGGCAGGAGTATATGTCCTCTCCAGAAACTATTATTTCGCAGTCTTTTCACTCATAAGAAGGTGCAAGATAGTGGCACAAACTTGGAAAATGTTAGCAGAGTGTTACACAGAAGGATTTCAGGTGTGCCAATGATCATTTGTAAATCTGGCCTGAATCCTGCTGTTATGCCCAAATGGAAAAGGGAAGCAAATTTTGGCAGACCTGTAAAACTATGTTTTGTCTGTTGGCATTGTTGGCAAGAAACATGTTTTCACTCCTTCAAATTAGCGTTCAGAGACTGGTTTTAATCAGTTTGTAAAAGGTAAAAAAAATAGGTCAAAAAAACCCAGAAATCAGAAATTTGGTTTCAAATCTGGTTTGAACAGAATGTTTTCTTTTATCCCAGAATCCTATTTAGTTTTTAAATTGAATTTTTTCATAATCAAGGTAGAAAATGTTAAAAGTAGTCTCATATCAGGGAGAGATACATTATTTTTAATTCCCTTTATTGTTCTCAAGCCTCCCAGTAGAAAGGTCAGTTACTTACACATTTTTTCCCTACTTCTTACTTGCCTCTCAATATCAGCTCAGGCCATGGAGAACCTCCAGGGATTGTTCCTGTATTCCAATGTAACTATGTCAGTGTTTGGGTTAAAGAGTATTACATGTTTTGGAAGAAATAGCACAAAGAGCTCATCTTCCATGCAGCAGTAATCAAGAGAAAGATGTGGAGAAGTGCTTTATAGAAAGGAAGTAAGTTAGTAATGCATCCTCTTGGGTAGAAGTAAGCTTTGCTGAGCATTACTTAGAATTCACAAAAAGAAAAAAGAATTTAGTCCTGTTGTTATAAGACACCAGATACATATCTTAGCCCTGGAATATTCAGCCAGCCAGCAGGGACTCAGAAGTGGGTTTGACAGCACTACATAGGAGACACTTCAATTTCAGTAGAAGAAGCTGAAAAGAATCAGGGAAATTAGCATTGGTGTGTCACACAGCCATCATTTTGGACACCCCTCTCTGCACACAGCCAGAGTGGAAAGAGTGTCTCAGCACTGCTGTAGTGACTTGTAGCTGCACATTTTGTGTGACCGTGTGTAGGTGTGGAATTCTCAGTGCTAGGATGTGGCTTCATTACCTGACAGCCAAAAACATTCTCCCAGAGGAATGGCACATCTGTGTTTTCAGGAAACCTGGGTGTGTGAGATAACTTTGGGTAAATATTTCTGTGTCCCAGGAGTTCACAGACTTTGAGCTTTAGTCTGCCTTTTTCTCGGACATTTCTTCCATTGCTGCCTATTTTTTGTGCTGTTTTTTTGGCCACACTATAATTCCTCAGATTTGCAGTTTTTAGGGTCAGTCCAAGGGAAGAGGAAAAGGGTTAATTAGTGACCAGCCTGCATCACTTTTGCAGACAGATAGGAACAGCAGCAGACTGCAGGGAAAGAAAACTCTTGTGTTTGCCTTTGTAGCAGCTGAGCAATTTTCTCTGAGTGTGCCAGTTTGCATAGGTGTGTGGTCCAAGGGAAAATATGAGCACCAAATATTGGGCAGAGGGGTTTTTGGTTTTTTTCTGATGTATCTGTAAAAAGAACCTTGAATTCCCACAGTTTTCTGCAGAGCTTACACAAACGCAATGTGTCATGATACATGCTAAGCTCCAGCAATGAACTGCAGGAAAATGTTGAAATTGATTTCTTTATGTAAAGGGATTTGATGCAGTCATTCTTTCAAGTTCTGAGAGCCAACGGCAGAGGTCAAAATTCAGCCTCTGTGCTGATGCATGGCCTCCTTCAGCTGCTTAGGAGAGCAAGCAGCTGTAAGAATAGGATCTGGTTTCTATGGCATTAGTCTTCTGTGTAACAAGAAAGAAATAATTCAGTTTTTGAATATATCTTATCATTGCTCTAATGGGAAGAACAACACATTATCTCCTTTATTTATCTTCTCTGTATCATCATATGCGTTAATTCTCTGAAGACGAGCATATGAACATCTTGAGTTAAATTTCATTAAATCAGATCGGCTTTTGCTGTCAAATTGATGGAAGTAAGTTATTCATTTATAACTCGGCTAATTGATTTACAGGGAGGCAGAAGCTCAGCCTATAATCTTTCCCTAGAATCTTGCTTTTATAATAAGCACCAGAAAGTGAGGGAACAAGAGAAAGATCTGATTTCCAGCTGTTGGTAGATAAGACAATTGAAAATTCCTGTGAAGAACCCAGCAGAGTTTGCCGTTGAGCCTGATAGAGAAGTGGGAACTTTATTTATATGTTATCCTATATAATTTCTCCTTGTCCCAGGCACATTCCACATGGATATGCATTCCAGATCACAGACCAGCAACCTGCAGTGGTACTTTTGTAGTGGGCTGCTTGTGAAAAGCAAATGGGGCCAGCTGCCCTGTCACAAATCCCTATGGCACAGAAGAGGCAAGGAGTACCAGATGGGGAGAGCAAAACAGAGCAAGAAAGAGGGAAAAGCCACAGGGAACTAGTGAGTTTCCCAAATAATGGCACAGTGAATTTCCCTGCAGGTTATTTGTGAGTTTTGTGACTCAACTAGATGATACAAGTCTTTTAGTAGAAGATTCAGCCAACCAACCTGCTGGCTTTTCCCTTCCAGTGGGCCTCTGCTTGGAGCCTTAAGCCTTCTGCTCCAGAGTTAGGATGCTTTTACATGTGCTGAGAGTCATTCGCCTCATGATCGGTGGCTGCTGTGGCAAGTGATGCTAAGTGATAAATTAGCACCTGATTATTAAATCAATAAGATGCAAATTGTGAACTCTTTTCTCTGGATTTTTTCTGGGTTATGTCGTCTATTTTTGCTCCGTTTACAAGGCACTCTTTTGTGCAGGAGTTGTAACAAAAATCGTCTCTTCACTATCACATAAACTCCTGGAATCAGAAACTGCTTTTTCTTGACAGGAGAGGCTACTTACATGGTTTGTTTTTTTCAAGGGGCACAGTAAGCCAATGGGCCAAGCTAAGTAAAGCCCTCCTTAGCATGGCAATCCCCTGGAAAACAGTGCCCTGGGAGAGCAAATTGTTGAAGCCTTCATGGTTGATTGTTAAAACCATACTTAAAAATCTGTTTGTGGTTACAAAGACTCTTGTCACAGTTGACTTCTTGGGAAATGCTTCTATTCCTCCTTCCTTCTCTTCTTCTTCATCATCTCTTTTCTTCTTCTCGAGGGGAGCTGACCTGCTTAGCGCTGTGGGGTTGGAGGGCACTGGAGTGAGATCTCCCTGGCAGCCGGGCACAACGTTCCCTCTGCTTCCTCACGCGCAGATGAGGTCGGGCGAGATGGCTGCCAACATCGCGCGGGAGCTGGCGGAGCACACCAGGAGCCACCTGTACGCCGGTGACATCGCCTACTCCGTGTCCGCCATGGTCCAGCTCGTGAACCTGCTGGACGTGCAGCTCCGCAACCTGACCCCCGGCGGGAAGGACAGCGCCGCGCGCAGCCTCAACAAGGTACGGGCTCGGCGGGCCGGGGGCTCGCGGGCAGGCCGAGAGAGCGCCTCTCCGCGCGAGCGTGAGCAGAGGCAGGCGGGAGCATCCCGAGACACGCCTGCCCCAGGAAGGCACATAACACCCAGCAGATTTGCACTTGAGGTTTCAGGCTGCTTTGGCAGTAGGGGACCTTTGTGGTGCTAGCCCCGCACTGAGCCCAGAAGCACCTTAACTGCATTGCAGCAGCGTGGTCTCTGTGCCCACGGTTTGAGAGCACTTATTAGTCCCTTTGTCATTTCCAGAAACAAGTGGAATTTCTACTTAGCTCTAAAGGTGCCACTTGTGGGAGAAAATAGGAGCTGTGGACTCTGTAAGAGCACATTTAAAGCTGAAGGTTTCCTTAGTGACAGGCCCTCTTCATCACTGAATCTCATATAAACCCATGGAATAGGACTTACCTAGGATTCTGACAGTGAATTGTATGGGCCTGGTTGTCAGGGCAAGGAGTAGCTGGACCCTGGTGACTATGAGCACATGGTTATGTTGGCCACCCAGTTAAAATAAGACACAGAATTTTGTTCTCAGCTGTATATCAGGCTCTGACAGTTCTGGCATTCATGTAAGCGTGAACAGAACTTGGTCCTGTGATTATATGGGAAATAAATGATCCCAGCTAAACCTGACATTTTTTTGGTGTCTTATGAAGACACCAAATGACACTTATGGAATGCTTTTCAGAGAAGTAACGCTGCCTTTTTTCTTGTAAGTTATTATTGTAGACTGATGCTGTTTTAAATGCAAAGGGATTGTTTTGAGATTTCAGTTGCCCAGGAGCTGAACTCCTGCATCTCATGTGCTTTGCATGTGCTGTGAATTGGGTTATCCTGATGCTTTTAATTAGTGCTGCTTCCAGCCTTTTTATAACAGCAAAGGTAACAATTGTATTAACTGTTACATCAGCATAACATTATTTGTTGTAATCATACCATGGTTCTTAGTTGAAATGATGATGATGTCTGACAATATCAGGTAAAGCTAGCAATTAATGTCACCTACTAACAGGTTTCATGGTTGTAATCTGCTTGCTCTTCTGAATGTGTCCCAGCCACACCCAGCCACATTTTGTCAATTCAGCTTTGCAGGCACATATTTTTCATCTTTTTTTTTTATCGCACCTTATGATATTTGTTTCTATTACGTGAAATGGGTTTGTATCATGGGGGCAGGAATGAGTTACTGGGAGGAGGGGAAGATGGGACAAGGCAGAGCTCCTTGGCTCAGCTATCACTCCTGAGGTCCCCACTGCAGGTTTCTCCCCCCTGCCATCAGCTTTGCACAAGCAACTCATACAAATCAATTGCATTCCACATTAAAATTCTGGACCACGTGAAGTCCTGCAAAACAGCGATGCGAGTCAGTGATCCAAATGACAGGCTCAGTAATTTACTTGCTCTCATTCCCCACTTAATTCTTTAGAAGAGCAACTGCTCTGTGTTCATTTAAGAATGCATGAATTCAACTTGGAAGTAGTATTGGGCAAACAAAAGGCAGCAGAGTTACTGCTCCATTTTCCCCTTCACTGATCAAGAGTATTTCAGAAAAAAAAAAAAAAGAAAAAAGTAATTTGCAAAGAGTTTTGTTTAGTGCTGTTTAGTCAGAAAGAAGAAATAAAGTAAGCACTAGCCATTAAATATTCTTTTAATCATTAAGGGAAATGTGCTGGGGATCCAAAAGTAATCACCTGTGCTGTTTTGTAGTGGTGGGGATTTTTTATAAGCTGATGTACAATGAATTGAAATAAACTGGCATAATCAGAATTTTTAAAAGCCATCATCTTTCAGGAACCACTTTTCTGTCACTAAAAGCTTTATGCTTTCCACTGGATCAGGCTTAATTAAGGTGATAATTGTTCCATTTCAGACTGGGAAGACCCCCGAGTGGATAGCTCTGTAATTTTCAGCAAGGCTTTCTTTGATCTCCATTTGTTTCTGTAAAGTCTTTGTACTGGCCAGATTTACCCAGAGGAAGATTTCTACTCTTACAAATTGATGAATTAGAAATTGCAATTAGGTATTGCACAATACCTGGGTGTATTTTGTTTATTTCAGAGCCTCAAAACTCTCGAGGACAAATTAGGCTCTCAGCTGTACTAAAGGGATTGCACTGCTGTCTGTTGAGAGCACAAGTTGCCCTGAATCTCTGTTGATGTGCAATTTCCAAGCAGGCACATCAGCAAAAACAAACCCAGGCAATCCAGTGGCTCTTGTTGCAGTGATGCAGAGCTCACCAACTCCAGCTCACTGCTGCAGACTGCCTGCCAAGCCCCAGCTCTGTCAGGATGGGCCCATACAGATCCAGGCTGTATCAGGATGCAGTCCTGCACCCTGGGGTTGGTCCTGCTCATCTGAAGCTTGGTTATGTTTCAGTGTGGCATCAGCACTGTCTGACTGCAGAGCCCACGCTCCTCTTATGTAAATAACCATCAGCCTCATCCTTTTCAGCCTTGTTTGACGTGGAAATGTCATGTGTGATCTCCAAGCTGTAAGGAAAACATCATCTCTTGAGTATCTCTACTAGACTTCAGTGTCTTCTACCATCTAACAGCTGCTCTTGCAAAGTTGCCAGTCTGTGCTTCACTTCACTGAAAAAGGACTAACCCACATTTCTGAAGCCAGTCCTTCCAGTTTTCCACTGCTGCGTAACTCACACTCACTCGTTTAGTTTGGTTGTTTTTTCAGGAGGTGTTTAAGAGAGAAATGAGAGTTTTTTCACAGGCATTTCTTCTTTTTTTTTTTTTCCCTTGTTCTGTCACTAACTTGTTTTTTCTATTCCGTCTTTAATCTGCTCTCTTTATGGACTCAGCTTCAGAAAAGGGAGCGCTCTTGCAGGGCCTATGTCCAGGTATTTCTTGTGTTTTTAATACACATGTCCAGTTGTTTGACTGAATGACTGTGAAGTGGGTCTTGTCTCTGTGAATAATGTGATTATTACCACTTTTGTGGCAGCAAGTTCTAAGGTTAAGGTTACAGGATAATAATGTCATTTTTTACGTCATCCCACCTGCCCTATTTCTCTCAGACCTGACAAAAATTTGGGACAAAATCTCTGAACCAGAAAGTGGGAAAAAAACATGAAAGAGATCTGACAAGATTCATCTGGCCATCTGAATGAGCAGGACAGTATGGAGATGTGCAAGTAAAGAATGCAAAAGTGCTGCTCTCAGAGGTGTCTCCAGACCAGCTGGATTTCACCTACAGCATGTCCTTCGTGCTACTGCCACCTGCGTTTCCTTTGCTTTCCTTCTTCCCCTTTTACACTTTTAAATTCAGAAACAATTCAAAATGGCAACACTCGGCATGAGGGAGGAGATAGGATTGTAGTGAAATGCAGAGTGTCTCACAGAGGGATGCTGGAAGGAGGAGAGTGCTGCAAACAACGTGTAGGGTACTGAACATAACATCCCATGAAGTTCACCCAGGTCTGGCCTGACTTTCACAGGCTTATGTTGTGTTTGGTGTGAACAAAGTCAAGCCTCAGCATTCAGGAAGGAGCTGCTTGTGGGCTTTTCAAGAGTGGGACCTCAGGTAATCTTATTAATCCTGTCACCTTGACTTATAGTGTTTGCTCCAGTGTTTTTTATAGAAATCTATTGTTATACTATGGGTGAGTTAATGCTGCTTTAAGAAATGTGAATGTTTTACTTTCTAATCTCTGTCTTGTGCTTGTGAGTGTTGATATTGTTCTTATGGGTCGTCAATCATTATTTATATTTATATGTGTATATGTAACACACATAAATGAACCCTATGTTTCTGGAGGGGGCTGTCTGCACCTGTATTTTCCTGCAAAATTCAAGTTGGTACTGACTTTATTTTGTGAGCACATATTTCATTTAGCAAATGGGATTAGAGGGTCTGGGTTTCTAGGACGTTAGAAATAAAACAGTACTCCTCTGTGCTGGTAGGCTGTTTGTCTTCCCTTTGGAAAATGTCACGAGAGAAAGTCACCTTTTCTCTTCCACATACATTAGGGGATGAAGATGAGTTATGGAGTTATACATCCCTTGTCTGGGGTTCCCAGAGAAAGCAACTAGCAGGCATTTGAAAGGATTTAGGAAAGTTTGCAGTGCAGTGCTCACTCCCAAGCTAGCTACCCTGTGTACTGCTACCACTGGAAACGTGGTGAGACTGGTTAGACCCAGGGCTGCACAATCCTCCTGGGGACATTGGGTGCTGCCTGAGCCATAGTTGTCCTTCCCCCTGGCTGCACTGACATTCTCCACAGAGTCGATGCACGCTCCTGCTCTTCTGTCTCTTTTCAAGCAGGAGCGATTGGTGAGTTTAATACATACCCTACACAAAGCTTGGCCTTGATAGAATAAAGCCTGAATGCTCTGCAAGAACTTCAGCTTACCCTTAATTTCAAGGACTCCTTTCCTTTCACTTGGAAAGGCTGCTTGCGTGTTTAAACATTAATCATGCACCTACTTCTTTAGTAGATGAAAACTGATGAAAGCTCATTGCTTGAGCTGTTAAGTATGGATATGGACAAATCTGGTACATATATTGAAGAGGACAGCCCTGTAAAAGAGGGCTTGAAGAATGAATTAGATGACCTAATTGAACCTTTCCAGCTCTGCTTTGTACTATATGGAGGTAAAGTAATGTATCTCGACATATTTTCATAGAGTATGCTTCCATTTGGAAAATTGTGTGGCTAGTCATCAAAAAAATCTACTGAGGGGGAGGTTGTCTGTTATGGCAATTAGATGGGACTGTAGATAGTGCTGTTACAGGCTACTTATCCTTTACCAGGCAGTGAAATGTCTGGGCTGGTGAGGGAATTTAGCAGAGGTTTTTCAACAAATAATAAGTGGTGACACCCTAGGCTTTGTAAAGTCAATGGAACATGGGAGGTCATTGGGACATATGGCACTGATGGCAGAGTATTCAATAGAATATTCAACTTTGCTGGTGTGACCTCCTCGTGCTGATCCCATTATTGTGAAGAGCACCCTGGCTGAATTTGGCTCACAGGGCCGGAAATGTATCTTCAGTTCTGTGCTCCCTAGACAAAGGAAAGTGTGGTATGAAGTTTAGGCAAGAGATGTCCAGGAATTGTGAATATTAAAAGTGCTATTGAGAAAAGGTGATTTTTTGGAAGGAGGAGGGTGACCTGAGAAGATAATAATTGCTAAAATGGGCCTTACTGTTTTCTTTGGGCTAACAAATTTAAGTACCTATGACAGAGCCCCTGGAGTGACTGGTGTATAAAGTCCTCTTAATCCCAAAATAAATTACAATAAATAAATATGCAAAATGGATGGAGAAGTTTTGCAAGTTATTCAAACATAATACTGGGAATGCATTATCAGATTATCACCTCATCTCTTTGGGTACTTTTAAAACAATTACGGAGTTAATTTGTTCAGTTTCACAATATTTGTTGAGTTAAAAGCTCAGGGATTTTATTTACTGGAGATAGAGGTTACAAATGCCACTTCTTTATTTCACATGTGGTAAATGATCTTTTTTTGTCTCAGAAATCCAGCAAGAACCAACCTGGCAGGTGGCATGATGAACATATATTAATATAATGACTGGACAGTTACTGGAAGATTTTTTAGTCATGGTGATATTTAAGAAACTGCTGTGTGGGTTTTAATTTGTGATACTGATTAATAGTCAGCTGAGACTGAGCTGACCAACATGGATATACAAGGTGGCAGAGTGGCCTTGGCAAGGAGGGTGGCCTTTTGGAGAGCAGAGATCAACTCCTATCCCCACCTATCTGAAGTTCTTGCACTCTGTTTTGAGAAAGGGATGGAAAAGTCATCATGTGGGAGAATGAATCACAATGGGTGACACATTTGGTTAGCATAGATTAGTTTGGTGACTGGTCTGTGATGTAAGCTGGTATGAATTTTCTGTAATTTTTTTCAGAATTTATGTTTGTTCGTTTTCCAGAAGTTTTTGTCCTTAAACTGAAGCACTGGAGTTGTAGAAAACAGAAATCACTTGCCTTTTGGGGGTTGTGAAACTGGGTTTGGTGTCACGGGTTCTCAGCAAGTGTCATGTGCTCCATATTTCGCAGCTCCCCAACTTAAAATGGCATGGATGCAATTCTCCTGTCCTCTAGGAATGGAAAGGGGTAGGAAAGGAAAAAAAAGGTTAAGTACTTACATAATGTAGTAAGTGAGGCTGTATTAAAACAGGAAACTTAAACATGGGGGGAAAAATAGAGAATTTTGCTGATTTAGTAGCTGGAAACACAGGTTTTATTAAAGGTTCATACCACACCTGTGATTGCAGTATTTTTATCATGCATATGCATCTGACTGCAAAATCTGAGCTCACATGCTTGCTTCACTTGGATTTGTGAGCTGCAGCTCTGGGGCATCAGGAGGCCAATGAATTTCCCTGTAGTGCCAAACCAGAGGCCTCTTCCCATGTGAAATTGCATGCTGAGTTTGAGATGAGGATCTTGAAAGACAAAACCTTCATAGGGTTCTCATTCTTTTGGTTTATTTTATGCAGTCAGTATGAGTGGTTTTAAAGCTGGAGGCTGGTGAATACAACAGATGTTGTGAATGGCAGCTTTGTGGAAAGGGTGGAAGGAGAGTTGCTTTTGCAGCATCTTCCTTGTCTAATGGAGTTTGCTGCTCTTGGTTCCTGCCACCCTCTGAGCTGCCCTGTAAATCAGCTCGCCTTGTTTTGTAATCCTGCACTGGTCTGGATGGCAAATGGCAAAGATTATGGAGGTGCCACCTGCTCCTTGGTAATTACCAGAGCTTCTGGGTGCAGTGTCATCAGAGCCATGCATGAAGCTGGTGCTGAGATGCTGGCAGGCTCCTGGTAGCAGACAGTGGCAGGTGGTTGCAGAGTTGTCCTTCTGGTTCTCCTGGAAGCTTTCTGAACACTTCTAGTTTGAAACATGGGCTGTTTGAATTGCTGCACTAAGCAAAAAAATGAAAGGCTTTCCTCAGAGGATTCAAGGCATTAAGTTTAGAGCTGAGCAGAAGAGACTTTTTTTCTTTGCTAACCTAGTAGTTCTCATCAAATAAAAGGTGCATCTGGGACTTATCCAGTACTATTTAAAGTGGATTAATTCTGTTTGTCCCACTTCTCTCTGGCTTGCATGATTGGTCCCAACTTCCATGAAGACTAAACGAAAGAAACTTGCAGCTCTGAGAAGGAACACAAATTGAATTATGCCATGTTTGCTTGTGTTCTTGTGCCTGTGACAAGAAAGTCTGTAACCTCCATTTATATAAAAAGAGGCAAATTAATGAAGGTTTTCAAGTTCCTTGTTTGGTCACTTAATTGGCTGTATGACAAAGAGCTCTGCAGTGTGTGTCAAACAACTCTGAGAGTTCTCTGATGATTTGTGCATTGCTTGACTCCTGATGCTGTTCTGCACAGCCTGTCAGGCGAGGTATCGTTGTTAAAGTGGCTGGAATAAATTGGCTAGGAGTAAGCATACAATGTTGTATATTAACTATAGCTACAGGGAGTACTTTTAGCTGCTTTTTCAAGAGATCAAGATGTTTGCCCATCAGCATCAAAGTGCCTAAAACTTTCATTTAATATAATTAAAAGGACATCTGAAAGAAGTGTGACTCGCAGTGAGGTTCTGTAGTTTGGTAGTCTTTTGTTAAAACTCTGTGAACTTAATATACTTCACAGCTTGAGAAGCCTGCACTTGATTTGTGTCAGCAAGAGCAAAACTAGAAATCCTCACCCTGCGTGTTTCTGCTGCGGTGAGCTCGTGTTAGGGGAGAGGAGGATCAAAGCAGCAGCCTTGGGTTTGTGACCAGACTCCAAAATTCTTTGCATAAATGTTAAAAAGGAAGGTGACTCCACATTCATCCACCTACAACTCAGCTACACCTATGGTTAGGTTCTCACATGGCAAAACTGAGAAAAAAATCTAGTGTTTTCTGTGTTGCTCTGTGCTTACTCTCTGCTTGAATCTGAGTCAGTCCTGGTATCTGGTGTCACTGGTAAAAAGTCTGAATATAAATTGCCATAGGGGCAGCAGGAGATGTCCCTTTGATTCGAACCATTGGAGGAAAGGATGAGTCTCACAGGCTCCCCAGGAGATTCCTTGAAGGCTGTGGATATTCTGTCAGAGAGGCATTTCTGATGTGTGGCCCATTTTCCTTTCTTGCTCCAGCCTTGCTCACTTCCCCAGTGTAATTACTCCAGCAGTTGCTTATATAGTTTCAAATCCCAAACAGTAGGGCAGCAAATACAGATGATTCATAAATGCAGTTCCCAGCTTATTCTGCAGGGAAGATCTCATTAGATGAAATAGATCGGATGTTATTTCCTTCTTCCCAATCAATTCCTTTTATTTCAGTCCTACGGATGCCTTCTGACCTTAAAATATTCTCCCTCGTATAGTAAGTAAAGCAAAACCATAACCTGTAATTTGTAACCTTGTTCTGTTTCTCATATCTCCTATTATTTTTTGCCTGCTCCCATTAGGAGATTATTGGTAGTTCAAGGCCAAGATTGCAAACCTTGCATACCTAGTAAAAGACCATTAATTCCATACTTAAGCATTTTGTAGATGGCCTAATTTTAATAAAGGTCAGTGCCTTTCTTCTCACTACAATGAGTTCTCAGTACTGCTAGAATTCAGGCCATTTCTGAGTCAGTACAGTTCCTGTAGCCACAGCATAAACATTTGGTGTGTGGTTGTAGGGAGAAGGTTTCATGCTCCCTCTTGGGAGCCTTTGCTCTCAATCTGTGGAGCAATTTTAGAAATTCCTCTGAATGGTTATGGGAAGTTCTCTTCCTGCCTTTGCCATGAGTACTTGGCTTTGTCTCAGTTCACCAAAACTGATACCATCTGTTGCCAATCACCACTCTGGTAATAAATGTAGGCTGGTGCTTCTGGCTTAGTTTTGAAGGCAGAAGAAAAGATCAGCAAGAGGATATTGTAATGATTTCTTTATTTTCAAGCATTCAGTGTGGCTGAGTTCCTTTCAGTCAAAATGTTTGTCCATTCCATTGAATGCTACAGCAGTTTTGTGATGACCGTGTTGCTTTTTAAAAAACATTAGATGGTGACTGGGCTTCCCTGCAAGAAATTGTCTCCTGTGTGCTTACTGATGCTTTGACCAGAGACAAATTTTGATTTTGAATTAAAGGAATAAATGGCAAGGAAAAGAATCATCCAAGAGTGAAGAGCCTTGTCAGACAGATTTGAAGGCACTTTTCAGCTAAGAAGCAGGATTTAATGCCATCATGTAGCCAAATGACATTTTCCTTGTTTAGGAAGCTGAAGAAATGACATGTGCATCTCTTTTTTGTCCTGAAGTCTCACACAAAGGATGAATGTAATCATTTGATTGATGACCCCTGTGTAGCAGGATTGAGGTGTTGTTCATTCGCCCCTCTAAAAAGACATGTCATTTCCTCAGCTGGTCCCTTTCAATGCAGCAACCTTTCCAGAGGCATTTGTGTGCCCACATTCATACTTTCATGCTGGGCCTCTCCTCCAAAGGGCCCATTCTGGCTGTACCAGGTACACTCAGAGTTAATGGGAGTTTCTCTTGTACTGGTGCTTTTCCTGGCCAGAGGCAGGAATCAAACAACTTCCAGCAGAACTTGCCAGCAGAACTTGTCATCAATGGCATTGATTGTGCCTTTAACTCAATTAGTTTGGAGGCTTGCAAATATTGATAGCTTGAGGAAAGGGTTTGTTTTAGCACTGGGTGTTTAATATGAATACAGAGCAAAACCAGCTATTCTTGAGCAAGGAGACAAGTAAGCTTTTTCCAAGTACCACTGCTTTCCAGTCGGAAAAAGGAAAAAAAGAGCATAACATTGTGATCATTGTACCATATCAACATTTCAGTGCATCTGCTCTCTGATGGGTTTTTCATTTGCACTGTGAAGTGTGGATCTGAAAGGGGTTTTGTGCTTTTTTTTCTCTGCTGATTTGCCATAAAACCTCAAGCTGTTAGAAAAAGTGGGCTAGTTATGTGTTTGCATTTTTCAAATAAAGACAATACATTTATTTTGGCGCAGTATAGGGAGACCTCAGGCAGGACCAGAACCTCAGGCCATAAGCATGGCCTGAGGCTGTGCCTGTGTGATTGCACTCTGCAGACTGAGCACTGCTGTTCTCAGAAAGGGTGAGCAAATCCCTTTGGATGAGTCTGTGCTGGCAAACACCTTTGGCACAGGGTACGGAAGAGCTGCTTGCTTCATGCACCAGCCATGATTTTAGCCCCCCTGTGCAAAGCCTGGTGGCTGTAGCTCCTTATAACCTAATTTTTGAAAGTGCACTGCACGAGATATTCCTGTGAGATCAAGGAAGTGTTAGCAGTATGAGACAGGGCCTTAGAAGTTACAAAATTCAGATGTTTTAGTTAGATATGTCATTGCAAAAGTGGATCTTTAATGCCCTGTGCCACTGTCCTCATTCTCCCAGCTGCTATAGGAGGTAAGTCCTTGATGTAAGTTTCATGCTAAATAAAGTGTGCAGTGTGTTCAGTCTCTTCTTAAGGAGATGCTCCGTTGTAAGGAAGGGCAAACTGCATATTTGAAAATTACTCAACAGAAGGACTCAACCAGTATTCCCTGTAGGACCTTCTGGTATTTACTTGCCATAAAGCAGTATTTTCTCCAGTTGTAGGTTTGTTGAGATTTTTGATCTTCCATCAGCTCCTCAGCAAGAGGCCAAAATGAACAATAAAGGTTTAAAGAGGTCCTAACTCTAAGAGGGCTGCTGGTTTTCTAAGTCTAGGGTTGCTGTGCTTAAGCACCGTAGGACATTGCAGTCTGGTGCCAAATTTGGCAGTGAGCTGAGTACCTCTAACATCTCCTAGTGATTTTCAGTGTTGACTCCCAGTTAAAGAGAGATTTTACAATGCAAAGTCTGTTTTTATCAAAGTCTTGGATATTAGTACAGTGAGAAAAATAAACAGATATGGTATCACTGGACATAGACAGTGTTCAAAGCTCCTAGGTTTGAATTTGCCACACAGCCAGGTACTCTCACCAGACATTTCTAGAGGGGGAGAAGAGAAAAATAAATGAACAAGCAAAATTCAGTTTAATGAAATGTAGCAGCTGTCACAAAGGAAATCAATGAGGTATGTACAACTGGCCTTTTAGTAATGTATAATTACTGTAAGGCTCCTAATTAGTTTCCTTTTTACAATGCATCTTTTAATACCAATTTGTAAGTGTCTAAGAAGGAAAGTTTACATTTTGTTTCTTTTTGTAACCTCAGGATAGAATCAAGAAGCCATGAGCACATGCCCTTATTTGGGAAAAACCTCCCTCTGCAATTTATTAACATTTATTTGCACTGAACATTCAATCTGTGATGCTGTATAACCACATAATGAAAGGCATCACTGTCATGGGATTTGTCTTTTGTGCTTGGCAGGGTCTTGCTCATCTCTCGATGTTCAATTGTAGTCACTGATGGGGACATGAAAGGTCCACTGTGTCTAATATTCTGTGACCTGGGAATGGTTGCTCTTTGCAGGCTGGTCATTAGAGGGTTTGGCTTTGCATGTGCAGATACCCTGACATCACAGAGAGCATAAAGCTGTGCTACAGATCTCAGGACAGAAAAATGGAAAGTCTGCCTTCTTGGCTCCCTTCTGCCATGCCCTTCTTCCCTCATTTGATCTTAGCCTACAAACAACCAAGCTATGCTTTATGAAAGCTTATCCTTGATCTAATTTGAGTTACTTTTGTCCTTCTCCTGGTGCATCTGTGTGCTTGTGCTGTCTACTCTTTAAGTCCAAGCAACCCCAGTATTGTTTTGGTGCCATGCTGTGTACAGCATATAGAGGTGTGTTTGGGCTCCAAGCCCCACATTTTTATTTTGCAAGAAACTGAGCTGAGCTGCATTGGGAAGAAGGATCAGGCAGGGGAAGAAGAATCAGAGAGACAGTTCTTTAGGTTAGGAAGTGAGGTCTTCAGTGAGGTTATGCAGCATCCTTTAATAGATGTTCTGTTCTTTATGGATAGCTGTAATCTGTGATTTTTGGGCACCAAAATGGGGATAATCCTTGGGGTAGTTTCTTCTGCTTTCAGTGGGGAGAGAAAACAGAGAGTATCTGGGCTCCCTACTTGGCTGCATGGTAAGTGCTAGAAGTGGGATGAGATGAAACTAGGTCAGAATTTTCCTATCTCCTTCTGAAAGTCCCCACCTTTATCTGGATCCGCAGGGATCTCAGGTAAAACCTATCAAGCCCCATCAGCTTTCGAGCACGCCCTATCCCATGTCTTCTGCATTTTGAAGGTTCTCTCTCAGGGCTAACCCTCCTGCAGCTGGTCTCTGAGAGGCTTTCCTGGGGATTTGGCACAGCTGTTTCTTCTGTACTGGAGCTTCATCAGACCACAGCGTCATTGGCCCAGGTGCCAAACCCACCTATATCACAAAGGCTCAGCTTAAATGTAAAGACACAGGCCTATCCTTGTCATGTGCCTGCTTTCCCACAACTCCCACTCCCTTGCCCAACTTTTCCCAGTTGGCATCTCTGTCTCACAAGGCACTGTTGCTATAACAGCTGTTTTGTTTCATTTAAACACCTACCTCAGCTCCTGTCCAAAATGCAAACATTTCATTAGCACCTCATCTCCTTGGCTTCAGCCCACAGCACTCGGCCATAATGAAGTGCTGCACTCAGAAATATAATGTGGGGAGCACTTGATTAATGCACTGAGACAGGTGAGGGGAATGACCCTCTGGGAAAAGCTAGGAACTAAATTAATCTCGGATGTAATGCCAACAAAGATGGCCTACCAGCTTTGTTCAGATACTTGATAAGGACCTGACCCAAAGTCCTTGGAAATCTTCCTGGAGCTTTTGTGTTCAACCCCAGCCCCAAACTGATGTGAAGTGGGTGGTTTCAGGTTAGTGACTTCAAGAGGATGGATGCTCAGCATTGGATGGGGAGTGCACAGGGTTCAGGAAGCAGTGCATTAGGCTTAATTGGTGTTCTCTCTCAAACTTGCATGCTCACATATGTGCTCATGTAAAACAAAAGAAAGAATGCATTAGATAAAATATTTTTTTCTGGGGGAAAGTCTTTGCAGCAGATGTTTCACTGTAAGACAAATATTTCAGCATCTGTTTCATATTTTGATGAATAGACATTACCTTTCTGTCCAGAGCCAGGAGCTGGATCTGCTGCAAAGACATTTTCCACCATTCAGATATTGATAAAAGTATGCAGGATGTTGTTTCAGCAGAGAATTTAAGACACCAGTAGGAGCTCAGCCAAACGGAAGTAAGGCAAATTGTATGGTAACATTGAAAGAGGAGAAAAATCCTCATTTTCTGCTTTCCATGCATAAAAGGTCTTTACAAGAAAACACCATGTTGTGTAGAAGCTGTACCAGAAAGTAATAAAGCTTTTTGGTCACTGAAAAAGAGTCCAACTTATCTTTTGCCTGTGAAGAGAAAAGCTACCAAAGTATACTACAGAATTTTATTAAGAGCTACAGAGATCAGGCTTCCAGATTCTAAAACATGGAGGAAAAAACCAGACTTAAATGCTATGGACTTTTAGTGTTTCTTCTTGGTTATTAATTTCAACCAGCTTGTTGTATGTACATAGCAAATGTGTTAAGATAATTTTTAGACTGTTTAGGAAAATAAGATTAATAATTAGTTTAAAAAATTGATATATCAGGTTCCACTTAAGACCAAATGAGTGAGGGATTGTAGTTCTGGATTGTAAAGGCTTGACAGCAAAAAGATGATTGCAATAGAACTAGGGTACAAGTTTTCAACCATTTCAGTGGTTGAAGCATGGGTTATTCCATAGTTAGGGAAACCAGTTTTTGAGGTTCAGGAGAAAAGTTATCTATTAATCAGGGGACCAGGGCAGTAGATGCCAAGGAAAGAGAAGATCTGTGTACGGTACGGAAGAGGTTTGGCAAAAGAACAAACGACTTAATTGACCATGAATAAATGTAACTGTGAAAGTAGGAGCTTTGTGCTGTCAGAGGAGCCCAATTATGGTGCAGCCTCCCAGTAGGAAACCTGATGGTGTGAGAAACCTTCCAAACTCAAGGAAGGTATCTTTGCTGGGATTAAAAGCACCAGCAGTGGCAGTTCTAGCTGCCTTTGCTTCTCCTCAAACCTTGCTGTAATTGAAATGTTTGTTGAGGTCACATGGATATAGCAATAAATTCTAGTTCAGTGTGATCATATCTTCTCATTGCTCATTTGCACCTGACCATGAGTGAATCAGGATGCTCTGTGCTCTCTGTGCCACGTGTTGCCATTGTAACACTCCTCCTGAGGGCTCTGCTGGAGAATGGCCTATGCCATAGCTTCTTTCCACCCACAGGTTTAGCAACAGAATCAGGAGTAAATACCGAAGTATTCCCATGACAGTGAGTCCATGGGGCACACTTCAGGCTTGGAAAATGTTGAAGTCCTATGGGACTGTCATCAGCTTGCAGAACAGAGGTGTGGGTTTGATGCCTATGTGCTCAGCATTCCGAAGATTGTTATGAAAAGCAATTTCATCTTGAAGGGGAGGTTGGTTTCTGCAGTCAGCATTAGCTGGCAGTGGAGGTGTTTCTCTGAGGAGTAGGCCTGCCTGGTGACTAGACCCTAACCAGCTGAAGAAAGCATGATCAAAGTAGTGGGTTTTTTATCCTTTTGCTCTGCACAATCACTTCTATCAACTGGTACAGCTGGTCTCCTTAAAAAATACTAGCTGAAAAGTGATTGAGTCAGCTCTGGTTAGTAACGAAGCGGAGGGTTTAGACAGAGAAAAGCTTTCAGTTTGGGTAAATTCTACTGCTGTAGTTTTGCAGTCATGAGACCAGTACAGTTTCGTGTGATCCTGTGTCTGCATCCAGATTAACCTGTGGGAAGTTATCCCTGGGAGAGCTCTTTGTGCGTGGCAGCCTAGGGCAGAAGATGCACTGTAGGAGGGACTGAAGCTGTTTCTGCAGGGCTGACTCTTTCCTGAATGCAGGGATTTGAAATCTAGTGTCTTACCTAAATCTCTAGGGGCACCTGCTACTGCTCTGGATGAATTGGTGTAGCTCAGCTATCTCTGTGTCTTCATGGCTGCCTGCCAGAGGTTACGTGGTGGGAAATGTTTTAGGGAGCATAGCCTTTGCAGATACTAAATACCTTCATTGAGTGCCCCAGCCCTACCCTTGAGTTCTGGTGCTGCAGATGGGGTTTTTAAATGTATTTTCCTGCATGTTTCCTTAATCGTCATCTTCCTCCTGCCCCTCCTTCCCTACCTGCCCTAATTCCTTCTTTTTCTAAGCCCAGAGCTGATGATTATGGAAGCAGAAAAGCACCATTCCCAGCCTTCACTTATAATAAAATCAGTATTTCCTCCCTGTCCCATTTGATGGTATGAAAGTTGTCCCGCTCCACTGCAGGCTGCCCTAATGGGTGGGGGAAGGAGACGCTGTTGTCACCCTGTAGAGTGATGTGTGTGTGGAGGATGGGACTAAGGCTATGTCAGAGGTCTCTGGTGCTTTAGGTTTGCCAGAGCCTTCCCTCACTCCATCCCTCTGCCCTGCAGGCCATGGTGGAGACGGTAAACAACCTCCTGCAGCCTCAGGCTCTGAACGCGTGGCGGGACCTGAACGCAAGCGAGCAGCAGCGCGCGGCCACCAAGCTGCTGGACACGGTGGAGGACAGTGCCTTCGTGCTGGCTGACAACCTGCTGAAGACAGACATCGTCCGGGAGAACACCGACAACATCCGTAAGGGCACAGCCCGTAACCGCCCAGAGCAGCCAGGGGAAGAGTGAAGGCCGGGAAGCCCGGCTTTGGTCTTGGTCCCTAGATTAATTGGAGAGTGGTTTGTTAGATATGTCTTGGGCCTTTGTCTGAAGGACTTCAAAGTCTTTCCAAAAGAGCCTAAAGGAATAAGGCAGCTCTCTACCCTTGAAATCCCGTGGAAAATGAGCACCTGACCTGCCTTTATTACTCCTGGCTTTGAGGGTATAATCTGTGCTAGAGCAAAGAGAGCACTGCTTCACAGGGGGATTGTTCATCGTAAGGCAATTGTGTTTCATTTCATACAAATTTGTGTCTTTATTCAGCTGATTGTTGATTTTAATTAAAAAACAAGCATGATGGAAAGCACCAGCACTCCCACTGTGCATATGTAAAATGAGAACAACTCTTCTTTCTATTTCTATGAATACAGATCCTGAGCGCTGATAACATTTACAGAAAGTACCAATCGCCAGTGGCAAAGAACTAGTATTCTCAGATTTTCATTTTAACCGTTGTCCTTAATATCCTGAGGTTCTTGTTTACAAGAACTGGTTGTCTTTTGTCTTCCACAGAGAGTAGAATTNGCAAAGATTTAAAAAGAAATAGGAGCCCAAGCACATTCTAGCATGCAGCACTGTAAGTTGATTCCCCTCCTCTCAGCTGGTCTTGAGCAGCATTTTGTGGCTTTGAAATAGCGTGTTGAAGATTATTTCAGCAGAGATTTTTTCCCTTAGTGTCTGTCTCTCTTGCACACAGAGCTGGAAGTCGCGAGACTCAGCACAGATGGGAATCTGGAAGATCTGAAGTTTCCCCAGAACATGGGCCATGGGAGCGCCATTCAGCTGTCAGCAAATACCTTGAAGCAAAATGGTCGCAATGGTAGGTCTGGCACCTCAGGCCACGCCAGCCTCGTGAGGCACTCGTGCCTTAGGCGCTGTTCCGTGTTTAACCATGATAAGTAAAATATTAATTGCTGTGTTAATATTTAAATTAGCGGGTAGTGCCATTTGCTCGTGCCCTTGACTGCGAGCTGCGTTGGCTGACTGGGAATGTATTATATTGCTAAGTGATTCACAGCCTTCAAAAGTATTTTGTGATGGTAAAAATTCATCAGATCCTTGAATTATGGTGCTTTTGGGGCACAGTGCTGAATCCAGAGAAGTGCTTTTAACTGCTGTTGTCTGCAGTAGGAGGCTTCAGATGCGATAAGAGGCTCATTTGAGTAAACTGCTTCACAGCAGGGCACCATACAAATATCTGAAAAAGTCAAGGAAGGAAACAATAGCAGCAAATATTAATAATGAGCCAACATGGCAGAAAAGGTTGATTAACTGTTATGAGTCTAAATCTTTAATACCTTTCTGTATCTTACGAACCTCCTGATACAGCATAAATTTTAGATGATGTATGTGAATAGTCTTCATCCTGCCAAGCCACTTATTTCCAGATCAAGAGTTTCAGCAGACACATTTGTTGATCTCTACAACCTTATCGTAGACCAGCTTCAAACTCTTAGGCTTCTACTGGGCTCATATTTCTGAGATCCTTTAAATTTTAAATCTATGTGCAGGGGACGACACTCATTTAGAGGCTTTGGTCACTGCAGGCAAAACACAGAATCATAGAATGGCTTGGGTTGGAAGAGACCTTTAAGAGCATCTGGTTCCAGCTCCCTTGCCATGGGCAGGGACACCTCCCACTAGATTAAGTCGCTCAAGCCCCATCCAGCCTGGCCTTGAACTCTTCCAGGTATGGGGTATCCCCAGCCTCTCTGGGCAACCTGTGCCAGTGCCTCACACTCCTCTGAGTGAAGGATGAAAAACATGGAGTGATAGGGCAGTATTACAACCAGACTAGACGTGTTAAAACTTCCAAAAGGTCTAGACAACTATTGAGAGGAAAGTTTTGTCTGGTGCTTCAGAAAGAAAGTTTTGCTGTTGGCTTGCTTGACAGCACTTGGTACCTTTGCACATAGGATTTGAGGAGAAAAATCTTTTAGAGACAGTTTAAAATTGAAGATACGTTGCAAAACTCCAGCAGGGTGGGACATTTACTCTGCTATCAAGCTTTGGAGATTTGTAGGGATAGAGAAAGTCTGTTGGCAGCAATGAAAGGAAAGTTTTGTATTTCTAAGCACAGTATCAGTGGAGTTCTGTTCAAAGCAGAACCCCATCAATTTGCACCAGCTTGACAGATGCCCAGAGGTCACCAAAGAGCTCCAAATAAAATCACCATAAAAGGATTTAGGTTGGGAGGATCCTTTGGAGTCATCAGTGCCTCACCTTCCTCAGATGGTGTGGTGATGCTTATAGAAACATACCTCTCCACAACTAATATGTATGAAGGCAAACTAATCACATTCCATTCTTATTTATAGGCTGTGAAATAATGTGCAAAGCAGAAGGCAAACTGGATGGTTTCAGTTAAAAACAGTTGGCTGGTAGGCTCAGTTTTCTGCAGGCTCCCTAATGGAGTTTTTCTGATTATCTGATTGGCAAATTAAGAGAATAAATGTATTTTTAAATGAAATGTCTGCAATTTTGTTTTACCTGTCATGTGAGATTGGAATTGTGTTGGAAAGGTTTTGATTTCTTCTCCCAGATCTGTCCCTACACTTTTCTGAGATAGTCTTAATTTATTAACAGATTAAATTATAGTTTTATACTGCATCTGTGCAACGTGTTTCCCAGGTATATCCAGGAGAATAAAGTGATGTCAGGTGGGAGATGGACCACCTGGCCTCTTTCTTTCTGAAGCCAGTTACACCTACTGATGCCAAAAATAAGCCCACCTTCCCTGTCTGTCTTCTGCTCATCTCTTTGCTTATAAAAGTTTCTTTTGGAAGAAGCAGCTCTGCCCTTCTTATCCAAGGTGCTTGTTGCACCTTTTGGTGCTCACTGGGATCAGCAGGAGGTGGGTTTTCATATGCCACATCATGGTCACTTCACATTTTCTCAGAGACATTTTGAAGTTGGTTAAGAGAAGAAATTTGCAACCTAAAAACAAAAAAAAAAAAGCCAGCCCAGTGATTTGACCTGGCTGCCTAACCTCTTACCTCTCTTCTAGGTGAGATCAGGGTGGCTTTTGTGCTGTACAACAACCTGGGCACCTATCTGTCCACGGAGAACGCCAGCATGAAGTTGGGAACAGAAGCGATGTCGACCAATCACTCCGTCATCGTCAACTCCCCTGTCATCACAGCAGCAATAAATAAAGAGTTCAGCAATAAGGTTTACCTGGCTGATCCTGTGGTGTTTACTGTCAAGCACATTAAGGTGTGTGAGTTCAAAAAGCACTTCTCTCTTTTTTTTCGGTTTCTGAAATGAAATGATGCGAAAGTTGGCTGCTGTGAGGCCCCCAGCAGTCCTTGATTAGATTTTGAAATATACTTTTGTTCCTTTGCACTTTGTGTTATTTATGGAGAAGGTCTCTTTTACATTGCATTAATAGAAGTAAAGAAAGTGTCTCCTTTGAGCTGAAGCCCGTTGCTCTGTTGCTGACACGCATCATTCTGTAATTAAAAACTACCAATAAATTAGAATAGACCATGATTTTATTTTATCATGGTGGCAGGGGATGTTAGAGGAAAGTGGAATTACAGTGAAAGAGGACAGCTAGTCCTCCTGTTAGCCAAGCTCAGTCATTGCAAAAGTTGATTGCTTAAAGCAATTAATTTCTCTACTCTGCAATGCAAATGAAGCAGTCTGGTTTTGAAGAGCTGGATTTAGTCAATGTCTGAAATTAATCAAGAACAAAGAACTAAGTTTGCATTAGCAAAGAGTGCAGCAACAATCTAACTTTCTCTGGTATTGGCAAGTAATGCTTGATGTATAAACCACTGCTGATTATTTATCTAAAATTAAAGGGTGAGAGTTACAAAGAGCCTCAATAGTGCATTTAGAAATCTCTGAGAGCCTATCATTGTTACTGCATTTATTAATTTCTTCCCTGCAGCAGTCAGAAGAAAATTTTAACCCGAACTGTTCCTTCTGGAGCTACACAAAGCGTACAATGACAGGGTATTGGTCCACCCAGGGCTGTCGCCTCCTGACTACTAACAAGACACACACCACGTGCTCCTGCAACCACCTCACCAACTTTGCAGTCCTGATGGCACATGTGGAAGTTAAGGTAGGCATTGCAGGTTCCCAGGCTCCCTGGGAAGCACTGGGCAGGAGGAGTGGTCAATGTGTGACACCGTTTTGTTACCTCTAGAGCAGGGAAGTTGCTGTGCGGTGGTAGCTCTAAAAGTAGAAACCATCTGGTGCAAGTCTTCCTTCTGCTCTGTGGTGAAACAGGAAATAGTCACACCACTGCAAAGCCTGTTTTAAGCTCCTGGCCTGGGCAGTTCTGAGCTGGGGATGGGAACTGAGCAGGTTTAGCTGTTGCCATATCCTTTGCTAACTGGTGCAGAACATCTCCTGGCTGGGTTCTTTCTCACAAGGTCCTTCCTGTGCCACCAGAGAGTAGTGAGGTGGGGGGACAGAAGTGTGCAGTCTGCCTCATGGGGGGCAAGTTGGGTGTCCTGCTGGCAGCAGCAGCAGGTACACTGCCACAGGTGTTTGTGTGAGGTGCATGTGTGGAGCAAACAGTGTTTTCCTCCTTCCAGCTAGGGGGAAAAATGCATTCTCTGCATCTCTTTGTGTGACAGTGAGCTACACATGAGAGGAAAGCTTCTGATACCGTCCTGTATAGACTGGGCACCTGCTTGAGGCCAGTACCTGACCAGCTGGTTCCCTTGCCTGTATTTATGTCCATGGTGTAAATCTGGCTTTCCACATGACTATCCCCACTGGAGCTAAAGAAGTTAATCCTGAACGTAGATGTTCCTCATGGTAGCAGTGGGTTTTGGGAGCGAAGCACACATTGAGGATCTTACTCAGGAACAGGAGAGTGGTTGAGATGGTCCTTCATTTCCGGAGCTGCCTTGGCTGTCTTTGATAGAGGCCATTCTAAACTGCTGCAGAAAGAAAAGGCCCTGACGCCCAAAAGAGTTTGGCCCGGTCATTTTCTTCATATTCTGTCTCCATTTCATGTGCCTGGCTTTGCAGCAAAATCCACAGCTCTGAGCTAGATACGAATCTGGCATCTTCCAGGCAGAACTTTTCAGAATCATTTCCATGACTGTATAACCACAAAAGCTATTATGGTTTTAAAACTACTTTTTCTCAAGTAGTCTTCCAGTGTCACTGCTTTGTATATTTTTGTTCCACTTAAAATCTGAATATGAATGTGAAGAGCTGTAATAAAATATTTATTAAATAAGCATCATGCATGACAGAAATTTTGCAAAGAAAGAAATGGGAGCCTAGGAGCACATTTCCCACAACAACTGGATCCAGCTGAGAGGGGCAGGATATATCTGTTGCTGCTGCAAGTTGTGGAAACCATTTTATTCTGCAGAAATCAGTCCTAGTCCAGGAAACATGCCATTAAATGTTTGTGGCATTGTCCTGGGAGATGCCTGAAGAAAAGGCCTATTCAGAGCACATATTTACAGAGTAAGGGAATTCTGCAGTCCAGGTCTGGTTTTGCCAGTTTTGTACAACTGCTTGGATTTTTCATAAGAAATGTGTCTTTGGCTCACTGTCACCCACCTGGAATTAACAGATATGCCTGAGTCACTGAAGTCAGAGGTTGCACCTGGGAAATGCAGATAGTGATCCACTCCACTGGTGTGAATGGTGGCAATCCCTCCTGCATGGTGCAGATACAGCCTGGTGCTCAACAAGCCTCTTCTCAAACTGCAAATAGGTCAGCCTTGTCTGCACTTTCCATCCAAACCTCATGAGACAAGTAGAGCTGCTGTTATCTCATCTTGCAGGGGAAGTATGTAAGACCCTTCCTCGCCCATGTTCATCCAGCAGGTTGGAAAGAGCTGCAGCTGGAAGCTTCCTGAGTGCCAAGCCAGTGTGCTATTAGCTAGTGGCTGTTTCTGGCTGTTAACAAGTGCCCTCAAGACTTTCAGGTCATGTTTTATCATTTGGCTGCAGCCAAAGTACCATTGCTGCAAGAGCCAAATTGGCTCCACGTTGTTGACTCTGATACGACCGGACAGCTTCCTGGCATGTCCACTTCAGTGATCATCCTGGCCTCAGGGCAGAGGCAGGGCAGGGTTTCCTCCCACATAACACAGACACATATTTCAGATATAAATATGCAAACATTTGCAGCTCATCCCTCCAGCTGCTTGTCACCTTGCTCTTCCTGGTGGCGCTGTCTTGCTCCGTGGTGGAACTGACCATGCAGCTCTTGGCATATCTGAAGGTGGCTTATATGACATTGCTTATGCTGTTGGAAGGAGCTGATTTTAAAGTCTTGGCAGCTCAGTACCTGCTGGTTTGGAAAAGTGGTGGTTTAAAAACGAATGGGGGTTGTTGTCATGCATTGACTCATGCTGACTGCTCATAGAGTGAATGGCTCATTTTGAGCCATTTTTTTCGTCTTGTGGCTGGTTCAAAAAGGCATTCCTTGGTCATTCAATGACCTATTAGTGTTCTTGGAGGTGGAATGATCCTTGGGGAAATGATGTTGTGTGCTTGTGCAAGACCTCTTAGACCGGTGTTCTGGCCCGTGACCAGGATGTCTAAAGAGGACTGTTGTACACACAGCAATTAATAATGTTCTGGGAGTTTTACAACAGAAACTATTTTCTCCCGTGACTGAGATTTGTAGTTTACTGACTTCAGTTATTAGACTTTTTGGATCCATAAGGAGCATCCTTCGGTGTAATGAGTATGCACAGCACCCTGCCTTAATGAGACCAAAAACTGGGCATCATAGAGAGCAAATATCATAGTCCTGCTCCTTAATCAAAAACCAGCACCAACTTGACAAGTGTCACATCTGCTCATGGATGATCTGCCTGCCTGGTAACATGGCAGAAGAGCGTCTTCTCCAGAGGGGACCTCGGTGGCCGCTCTGCGAGTTCCGGGCTGTATTTAATTATTAGCGGAGTGCGTGTGGCAAGGTGGAGCTGGAAGGTAGCGCTGCAGAGGAGAGGTGATTGATGGCCATCTGGCTCTCCAGCATGAAAAAGCAATATGTCTTTATCCAAAGGGACAGAAAATGCCACCAGCTGACCATGGCAGCAGGGATTTATTGGTGTGCTTGAAGAGTAGAAGTTACTGGGATCAATTCTGGTCTGACTAGGACGGTACCTGATTAAGAGGAGAATTTAATTTGAAGATGCTTTTTGCCTGTTAAAATAAGTTGGGCCCAGAGTTTCTTATTCACCCACTGGGGTGCCCAAGACCAAGAACTGGCTGTGCACTCAAGCAAAATGCATAACTGCTGGGAAGAGCAGCATCTTCCTGGTAAAGGATGGCCTTAAGGACATGCACCATTCACTGCCCTGCTGGACAGTTTACGAGGAAAAATAAGGAACTCCCTGTGGAGAGAGGTTTTCAAACATGGAAACAAATCACCATTTAGGAAGTTCTTTTGACCTATGTTATGGGAAAGTTATTATGGTCTCAGAGCTATTTTGTTAAATTATGGAATATATTTAATAAAGCTGAGATCTATGTTAAATGCCTATCTATTGTCTGAATAGGTAAGATATTGGTTATGAGCCTTAAGTTCTATAAAAATGTGGTGGCTCTCATGCTGTGGAACAAAGCCCATCGTTAAATAAGCCGTCCTACCTATGTAATTGCTGTAGAATTATTCAAAATTTACAAGTTGTTTTTCATAAGCTTGCTCTTTGCATCATACTAATTATAGCAGATGCATCTTAAATGTATCATGGGAAAATTATGCAGCCAAAAAACAAGTTCAGAGCTGGTGGGAAAATGCAATTAAAAAACCACCCAAACCAGAATAAGCAAAGGTACCCCCAGGGTAGATAAATGTTGCTTATCAGCATGTAGTGAGTGCCAGATCTTATTCTTCTTTTTTAAATACAAATAGAAAAGAGGAAAAAAAGAAAAGTGTTTTGACTGTTGTAATTAATGGGAAGTTTTCAGGTGTTTTTCTTTACCGCAAACATGTTATGCTGTACTAATTATTTGGGTAGTGGAAGCATAAGGCAAGTGAAGGGGAGAAAGGAATGAAAGTGTAGGAAGTCTAAGTGGAATGTAGCAGTCCATTGCCTAGAGCAGTACAGGAGCAAGCTGGAGTTATTGCAGGCTGATCCTGTGTTCTAAACGTCATGTGCAAGTCATGTAGCTCACACTGGCAAGCGCTAACCTTGCTCTGTGTCTTGCTGCACTCTTCCTTTCTGGCTGAGAGCAGGGTGAATGTGAGGAATAAAGCAAAGACAGTGGCCCTGGTGTGGTGGAACCACATCTCAGCTGTCTCTCGGCACTGGTCTGGGTAAGGCCATCGCTGTGAAGCAGAAGCTGATCATGCTGTGACCAGGCTTTTTCCAGAAACTCACATTTCTGGCAGCTTAGCTTGGTGGATGTCTACACTATGTTTGGCACAACTGCTGTAGCTCATTTCTTGGGTTGGAGATGCCATGTGAGTAATCAGAGCTGCCTAGATCCAGCCAGCATGGGAGAACAGGAAAATGCAGGCAATTATTATTCCCAAGCCTCACCTCCTCTCCATGACTGAATCTCAGCTCAGCTGCCTCTCACTTGCAGTAGGGTTGGTGAGTACAGTGGAAAGAGTGGGCTTGTACCTGCAGTAGTGTCTGTGACACATGGTGAGGTGAGGTCTGTACCTGTTTGCCTGTGCACACCTGTCCCACTTACAGCTTTATTCTGGCCACGAGGGTTTCTAGGACTTAGAATGGCTGCTGCTTCTGACAGCTGCTGGAAGGCTGTTGCATTCTGGAGAGAAGTCCGTGGGAGAGAGTTCTGCTAGGAGGCCTTCATTTTGCTGAGGAAGGCAGAAGAGGAGGAAGCTGGTCTGTGTTGCCCATGAAGGCAGCTTCATGGACTAAGGCAAGGAGAAAAAAGGAAACTAAACTACCTTGTTGGAATGCTCAGGGATCTGAGCCTTATTGTGAATGGCCAAAGTCAGAAGACAGAAATGTTGCACAGGGGCTTCAGGTGGGAATTTTGCTCTCTTTATTCCTGGGTTGGGACACGATGGTGCCCAAGACAGCATCGCTTTGCAGAGCACAGAGGGGATGTGCACCAGGCCCATGGGTGCTCTATTCACTGTGGAGCACAGTTGCCTACCTCCCCTACCTCCCTTGGTGTGTCCTCGGGGAAGATGGAGAGGATGGATCCTAAAGCAAAGGGATCCCCCAGCTCATATTCCTCTTGGCCACAGAAGGGGAGAAGCTCCCTTAAAGCCTCTCATGCCTTCATACCCACAGCAGGTGATGCCCTTAGCCAGATTGGATGCACTTCAGGAGTCCTTGGGGTTTCCTCCCAGTCCATGTATCCCAGCTGATGCATTTGAGACATCTACAAAACCATTTGCCTCTTCAGTAGCCCTTTGCACATAGCCACAAAACATTACAGCCAAGTCATAGCAGTAAATTATCTCTCACCACCAGAGGTGGGAAAAAGGGCAGAGAGACCCTGCACAGCCCCAAAGAGCAACAAATCCAAGAAGCAGCATCAGCAATGCACAGAAGTTCAAACCTGTCCCACTTGGGTCTCTGCCCAGTCCAGCACTCTGCCAGCTCCCACCAGGCACCGAGCGGTCATATTTGAGCTAGCTGATGACACTGTGTTTTTATTTACAGCCTGCTTATTCTTCCACCCCCAAAGATATTACTTCTTCCATTCCTGGAGGGACAGATTAGGCAAAGGAATGTGTCCTTTGCTTCTGGCAGCTTGGTTTGGCTGCTGTTTTCTTCTGCTGATGTTTTTAATAAGGGAGGAAATGGCTGTTCATCTCAGGGAGAGCCATTCTGTCATAAGCTGACATTCCCTGGGATTTGTTTTTATTAGCTCAGCTCTGGTGTACAGGCACTGCCAGAGCTGCTCATTGATTTTCCCAGCCTGGATAATATTGGGGCTGCCTGCTCACCCTGCTGTGGTTGCTACCAGTGCTCCTGTAACTCCTCCTGTACAAATCCCTGTCATCACTCTCCTCCAACTGCTCTTGGCCCCACTGTAACAAAACCAGGTCTTTATTCCAATGCCAGAGACATCTCCTTTCACTGGGCTTTGGGTTGGGTTCATACCTAAATCATAAATGTAAAACATACTTAATATAGAAACCCTGTCACTGAAGCATATTATTTTATTTTTTTCAGTTACTCAGTAAGTTGTTCCAGTGCTGCAAATAATCTATGTGTCAGTTTATTCTGTGAAGTGAGTGTAGCTCAGTGGTAACAAACCTCAGTGTCTGGCATGCTGTGCCATGTAGCACCAGTCTGGAGAGCCATGGTGCATTTGGGCAAGGAGTTGTTTGGTTAATGCTGTCAGGAAATTGTCTCTTGGACTGACATCTGTATTTCTCATGGGCTCTTCTGGTTACCCAAGTCTTTGGGGAGATCCCTGAGAAGCCAGAGTTGACTGTTGACAGTACAGTGGTCTCAGATGTATGTTGCACACTTTAGAGACTCTAGGGCTTTCATTGTGCTGGAAGGATATCCCTAGGGATCTTCTGGGAATGGGTCATGATCAGTGTGGCACAGTGTCCAGTTGGCTCTGAACAGGAGGTTGGACCAGGTAATCCCACTGGTGCCCCCTTCCAGTGGCTCAGTGGTTAGCATGAACATCTATTTTATCCTCAGTCGAGGAGTTTTGAACAGTGCTGGACTGGGTAAAGAGATTTGCTCTTCTTGCATTTTTATGCAGTTAAGGGACCAGGTTTGAATGTTAAGACTTAGATACAAAATCTTGCTGTGCCCTGTATTATGTTTAACCCTGGAACTCCATATACCAGCCATGTAAGCCAGATTATGCTGCTCCTTACTTCTCACACAGTGATCAGGTGATGACAAGGAAAAGCTCGACATTGGGAGAGGTTTCTACTATTGCTCCTTTTAGCATATTGTTGTGCTTGGTGTGACAGTGCAGTAATTTACAAGTTTCAGTCTCCAGCAGAAGGCAAGTTGCCTTTGATTGTAATTGCTGGTGTACAAGCTGTGGATGTGCCTGCCCTGAGGGGGCAGTTGACGCTGCTGTGGGAGGGATGCCCTTGCTTATCAAGTCTTCCCTGATCCATTGGCTCTGCAGTAACACCTGAAACTGGGCATCCCAGACAGGCTAGAGTGTACCCAGCCTTTAAAATTCAGCTCATTTCTTCTCTTGGACTTTACTAGAAAAGCTGCAAATTCATATTTTTTTTCCCCTGAGGTGTTTTTAAATTGCTCTTGTTCCCAGTTTATTGTTATTATTCCTTTCTATTTGTTCTTCTGTGAGTTTGTTGAGTTTGGGGAGGGAGTTTGTAATTATGGAGAAGTTGTTTTTATGGTTGTTTCCCAGCTCTTCAGGAATAAGTGTTAGGTACATAAAATCAGTATTATCTTTACGATTAATATTAAAAACAGGAGTAGTGAGAGTTATAATAATAATAATAATACAGCAATGAAGCGTGTTTATTGCTAAGTATCTTCTTGGGCAAGCAACCCTTCCCTAAAGAAGCCCATGAACCTAGATGGTAAGATCCATCTCCAAGAGCAAAAACACCTGTAATTCCTGCATCATGTCTTAAAGCCAGTGGAGTTGTGGTATTGTGAGGTGCACGAGTTGGGACCTGTGAGATTCATCTCACTTAGGGGAAGAAAAGCCCTTGGAGAATTTTCCCTGCATGATGCTAAATTTGTTTTGGGATGGATGAATCTGGCTACATGAATCTGGGTGAGGTTTATAGCTGGCCTGATTCCTTTCTCCCTGCACCCACCTGCATTAGCTGCCTTGTCCTGTTGACCAGCCCAAGAACTCTTGGTCCATTCAGCCTGGCAGAGCACTCTGATCAGATGAGGACTTGTTCAGGGAGATGTTCTCCTGCCATTCCCCTGCAGCCTCAAACAAAAGAAAGAATGATTTTCAAGGTGCAAGGTTTGCATTAACATTTTTCTGCAGAGTTAAGAGGGATGGATGAGCTGGAATGACACTGAGATAAAGCAACACGCAGCTGCCAGGGAAATGATGTGCTTCATCTTGTCAGGTTTCTGGGTGCTGCTGGATGAGCTGGCTGGAATAGGCATTTCTGTCATAAGCTGCAGAAAGCACACAATGATTTCTTCTCTCTCTGTTGGACTTGTGACCTCTAGTTCCTTAGGTATTGGAAATACTCAGAAAGAGCTGCAAGGGGGTTTGGGCAAAGGAGCCCTCCATCTCTCCAAGTCTTCCTGGAGAGAAAACTTCCAGCATGGAAGAGGTGGAGCCGAGAGTCACTCCCCATCTTTCATTATCATTTGATGCCTATCACTCATGCTGATAAAGCCAAAGGACTGAAAGGTTTGAGATGTTTCTTGCGGGTGCCGACATAGCAAGAGTGTATATCGAGGAAGGCCTGACATTTGATGTGGCTTTATCATTGGCAAGCAGGCAAAGAAAATGGGTAAATTAATCACCTTTTCCCTCCATCTGTCATAAGCTTTTATCCCGTGGAGAGAAAAATGTTTCCACTTTGCCCTGGCTTTTTGGAGTGTGACACTATTGTATTTGCCAGCCTACATAATGCCCAAGTCATCGAAATGCCAGAAGTGGTGGGGAATGTGATTACCATTTATAACACAACCTGGTGGACCACAAAGCTAGGCTTCAAGCTCCTCTGGTCTTTGTGACCTCCTCCAGAGATCTCCAGCCAGTCTTTTCCTCAGCTCATTGACTCTAACCACTTACACCCAAGTAGTCATCTCGGGACTCACCATGCGTTTCTCAAGTTTTATTTACGTTTTGCTAAGTAATGATATCTGTAATTTCACCACATCTGGAGGAAGCCTGGGGAGTCATAGATGAGTTTTACAGCCTGAATAAGAAGAAGGTGGTGGGATACTCTCACCAGGAGGGTCTCCTCACGTGCCTTCTCTTTCCATGAGGGACGTGCAGTGTAAGCTCAGGAGCTGTGCAGCAGTGTTTTGTCAGCAGAGCCAAATCTCACCTATCCTGCCTCTCACAAAACTTTGTTGCCTAGCTTTGCACTGGCTTTGTTTGCATGGCTTTGAAGTCCATCCATGTTAAAAGTTCATCACAGGGAATCGCTCACTTTCCAGCCTGTCTTAAAATCACTGTTCTGTTACAGTTTAAAAGCAAATTTGTGTTAAAAGGTCTGTCTTTTTTTTTCTGGGTAATGTTCTCGGGATCAATCTGACTTCCCAGGAGTTTTAAAATATAACTCCAGGGTTTGAAAAAGAAAAATCAAACTCCCTTTCTCCTTCCCCTGTGGAAAAAGAAAAAAAGAAAGTTAAGCAATCTCTTGCTTTCCAAAGCCTCCAAGCTCATACATCTCTGAACATTTAAAGAGAGTCTTTTTTCACCGTTGGCAAATGGTTGTAATGGACTTGCAGTTGTTGGACATGATGTTGTTAGCATGAAATGCTTTTTTACACTCCAATCACTTTGTTCAATGGTTCTTTATACTGTGTGTCCAGACACTCCTTTGCCATGCTTGTGCAACATTGAGCTGCACGCGAGACTAACCCTGATATCTCAGTATTTTCAGCAACAGCATTACGTTTCTGCAAGGTTTTAGGGTCTGAGTCTGTTCAGGGCACCTGCAGCTTGCAGGATACTTTGGAGTCTGTGTTTCAGGTTGCAGCTTTCTTGCTGCAGGGTTCAAGTTTAGGTCCATTTAATCTTTTTGCTACTGGTGCTTTGTGTCACAGACAGCCTTACTCTCTGTCTGGGATGCATTAAAAGTCACGCATCGTGCAACTGATGAGATTTTTTCGTTTTATTTTCAGCACAGTGATGCAGTCCACGACCTGCTCCTGGACTTCATCACGTGGGTTGGCATCCTGCTTTCACTGGTCTGCCTCCTGATCTGCATCTTCACCTTCTGCTTCTTCCGTGGGCTGCAGAGCGACCGCAACACGATTCACAAGAACTTGTGCATCAGCCTCTTCGTGGCAGAGCTCCTCTTCCTCATCGGCATCAACCGGACTGACCAGCCGGTAAGAGGCAGAGCACTTTCTGCTTCTGTCATGGGCTCTTGTCTCAGGGCATCTGCAGTGTTTGACCAGTGAGAAACACTCCAGCATCGTCTTCATTCTGTGCATGAGTCCTCACAGGGCTGGGCCCCTGGCTAATAGCTGGGATTCACAGCACGCCTGCTGTGATTTCAGGGGCTGTATGTGTGTTGCTTGTCAATGTGTGTGGATGTTTAATAAGCAGGTTGTAAAAATGAGCTTACACCGTGTACATCTTCATGTGTTTATTTGCCACATTGTGTGTGCCTTCCCTTGTATATTTTATATATGCAAAGATGTGTCTATTTTAAAACAATTTGCACATGTTTTCCAAGTGAAAAAAAAGTTCTTCCTTTGGAGAGAGAAGATAAGAACACCCTCATTTTTATCAAGCCTCCAAGTAAGAGTACTCCTGACTGTTGCAATAATTAATCACGGTACAAACACCTTCCCTTGCTCTTTTCAATCCTCACGCAGATTGCCTGTGCCGTCTTTGCTGCCCTCCTGCACTTCTTCTTCCTGGCAGCTTTCACCTGGATGTTCCTGGAGGGGGTGCAGCTCTACATCATGCTGGTGGAGGTTTTTGAGAGCGAGCACTCCCGGAGGAAGTACTTCTATTTGGTCGGGTACGGCATGCCTGCGCTGATCGTGGCCGTGTCGGCAGCGGTGGACTACCGGAGCTACGGCACGGACAAAGTGTGAGTGACCCTGGCGTTGCTTGGACCTGCTCAGGAAACGTGGGAGTGGGCACAGCAAAGGGATGTGAGGAGCCCAGAGGGTTTGTTCAGGAAGAGCTCAGTCAGGAGGCATGCCTTGCCACTTGTCTCTGTGTCTCCACTGCAGGACGAATTCCCCACTATGAGATGATTTGCAAAGGTATTTTTTAGGGAAGTCAGTCGAGGAAAATTTTGTCACATCATTGCATAACATCAGCAGAGGTGACTGTTCTTAGTTGGGTACTATATCAGCAAGATCCTCCTTCTCTAACCAACAAGTATTTCTTGTTTGGATGAAGATACAGCCTTCTTCCTCTTTTTTTTTAAACTGTTCTATCAAATTAACAGAGCCTGCAGGCAAAAAACATGGTGAGTGTGGTGTGCATCAGGTTCTTTGCAAATCAGAACAGCTATATCATTTATCATTATGAATATTCTTGTGAATATTCTTATTTCAACATTGCTGACACTGGTACGAAAACACAGTTTAGATTATCATGCAACACCGTCTAATGGAAAACAAGGGGAAGATTGAGCCTTTGACTCTCTGCCATCTTTGCTACAATATGATCAACAATGTGTTTTTATTGACCTTTTTTCTTTTTTCCCTTGTCAGTCTGCCTTTCTAATCTCCCTTTACCTGAGTTAAGGGCTCAATATGAAGGCATATATAGCAGTGAGCTGGTGGTGGCTCTGAAGCTTATTTTTTAGCATAGGTCAGGTCAGGCCGTGGCAGCATTTGATCTTCTGTTAGGTTCAACTGCAGATCTTTTGCCTGAAACCTTACTGGTACAAATGAACCTTTATTTCTTGAAAAAGCAGCTCTGTAGAGCAATGGAGCAGCTCATGATCCATTACCATGCCAGCAGGTAGGCTTGGATCCCAGATGGATATTTGTGTTGTGTTCCTCCCATGAGTAGGAGAGTAGCGACCTGAATTTGTATAAATGTCACACTTTGTGGAAAGGAAAGGAAATGGCCCACACAGAGAAGGGGTAGGAGGGTGTAAGTTTTTAAGGATCTCTACCAATTTATCTAAAGTAGTTTGACTGACTTTTGCAGGCCTAGAGGGCAAAGAATAAGTAACACAACAGCTGATTACCATTTTTGAAAAAGACTTTCCATCAGTTGCCACCTGCTTTCTGCCCCAACAATCTATTCACTCCCCCTCTTGAGCATTATGTAAGCACCTATTGAATCAGGTATGGAAAGAGTTTGCCTTGTCCCTTCAGACAAATTTATTCTTAACTGTGATGATTCTACATCAGGCAGGTTGAGCCTCCAACATATTCCAGCTGTCTGGAAAGTCAGTTCTTGCACAGCTGCCATTGCTGGAGCAGTGTCCTAACCTGTCCAGTTTGCAGTGTAGTATTTCGTGGCTACTTTCCTCACTGTGTTTGGCTTTTGCAAACAGGCCTTGGGTGCCCAAATGTTTCCATGGCATGGAAGGTGCTCTCAAAAAGTTTGGCTGAAATTCACTGAAGGCAAACAACAAAACTTTGCTGTCTTGGCATTGAAGAGGCAGCAGTCCTGTGTGTGTGCCAATAAAATATGTCTCACTCCCCTCAGCACGACATAGTATTTTTAATGATTAAACATGTATATATAATATTTTGCAAATAAATATTTACAGAGATTTGCGAATCTGAAATATTTATTTATCATTTTTAATTCCAGAATGCACAGTTTTATCACGTTCTCATAGAGGAAAATAAAAAATATACAATATGTTTTGTATAGCTATCATGCTCCATCTGGTTGATGGATGATGATGTATTTTTCAGTATAATGTTATTAGAAGGGTAGAACTGATTAGAATTTGTAGCGAACTATATGCCAGGCATACATAATTTGATTGCAAGAAGTTGCTTGGTTTTGCCAGGTTTTGTAGAACATCCTCTGGAATATATTACTTGCCTCCCTCCATTATTTACTGCATTTGTTTAAGCAGGACTTACGGAGCTGTTAGTATTATTTGTTTTTTGCCTGGCATTTGGTGCCACCATTCATACATCTCAGCATGATTTGCTTAAGCACGCAGTGTAGGATTTCCTTGATTTCATCTTCCTTTCTAAATCCAACCCTCCTGTAACACATGCCCAGATTACATAGCCAGGAACAGGCAGTTGTTCCTCCCTCTGCTGCTCTACTCATCACTTGCTGCTTCTGATTTTCTGAAGTGTCCCGTGTCCTAGTATTCATGTTAGCATTTTAGAGTAGCTGCTCCATAAAGATACTCTTATACACTTAATTATTTCAAGGATAGGGATTGATCCTTTTCCTTTCACTGTATTTTTTTTCCTTAAGAATAGTTCAAACCCCTTATATTAGGAGATTAATTTGCTTTTATGACTAAGCAGCAGCATAGTGATTCCATTAAAATATCATGCCATTCAAGCTAGCTCAGCTGTGTTTGGTCCTTTCCCCCAGATAAATCAGAAATGTTGCATCTCAACCTCTAAAGTAAAGATGAAAAATGGGAAGCTCCACTGCAGACAGTGTGGTTCCCCACAATGCCAAATCCCTTGCCAAAAGGATTCTGGAAACGCTCACATGAACTTGCAAGTGACCATTTCTTACAGGCCATGTCTTCAGCTGCTGAACCTTAAATGGCCACAGCTCAAGTTTTGCTGCCAAAAGGAAGATACTGGAATTGTACTTTAAAAAAAAAAAAAATCAAAAAGTTACATCATTTGCCTTGTCCTGTATGTTAACCAAATCCATCTATCTCCTGGACAGATATGATGTCAAGGATCGTGGTGGGCAATGCTGCAAAATGCAAAGAAAATAGTATAGAAAATAGTATTTGCAGCTGTTGTTAGTGTTTGAAAATAACTTGTGTCTAAAATTCAGTAAAAGTTCAATTATGACTTTAGCAGCCTGCCTTTGTGAGGACTCATGCTAGCAGCAGACCATCCAAAATCAGCAGCAAGAAGCTCTGCCGTATTTCCATACTTTCCTGGGTCTCATATCAAAGCTCTTACAAGCTACAGAGGAAAGCAGCAATGCTTTGAGTGGTTCAATACATTTTAGAAAATGCACTTGTAGGTATATTCATCCACTGGTGATCAAATCCATCACGGCAGGGATCTCTCTTTTGTTTTTTTCCCCCCTTCCTCCCCCTTTCTGGAATGCTCTAAAGCAGGATACCCACGGTAAGCAATCCAGCTGTCAGAAAGCAAAATGAAAGCGCTGTGTATGTACACAGCCTCGGAGTCCATCAGCCAGGCGCCGACATTTCATGCATGTAAATGCTGCTGAGAAAATAGCTTCTAACAATGTGGTCTGTCTTGGGTGGCTCCACTGAACTTGTTTTATTTGCAGTGCTGCTGCCAGTACTTGGAGGAGGAAGCATGAGCTATGTGGATGCTGAACTCCATTAAGCAGAGCCTATATTGCACCCTTGAAAGGCATGTCTGGTGCACACATATCCCATTACTGCACCCCGACACGGAGGCTGTACAGCCACGTGAAACAATCCGCTGAGCTCCCATGAACAACGTGATATGTTTAGGGCTCTTCAAATTTTATGGTCCAATGGCAGCTAATGATTGTTTATTGGTTATATTTAATGCACACCAGGGATAGTTTAGTATTTGATTTCTCTTCATGCAGAAAATAGAGTAAACTCTTTGTAGTCTTTATTACTTGGGAAAAGCTTTAGGTGAATATTGCGAGTTGTCACTATAGAAAAGGAGGAAATTAAAAAGTAAAGGAGAGCAGTGCCACAGAGATTGTCACAAGAACTGAATGCATTGGGGTGACTCCTTGCACTGAGCCCTGAAGGAGCTCATTTGTTTAATGGCAGCGAAGCCTAAGCTCGTAATGTGGCAAGTCCGTGCTCACAGCGCAGCTGCGCGTGGAGGGTCACACGTAACTCGGCAGCCCAAGATTAGCAACTTTGGGAAGTGAGTTGCCTGATTGCTTCCTTGTTTTGAGGAGCTCATTTATGCAGCTCATTGTGTGTGTGGGTTTTTGTCTTATAAGGCAAGAAAAGCTCAGTGTGGTACTTGTCTGATTAGCAATTTACAGCTCCACAACGCAGTTGGCGGGATGCCTGTGTTTTGATGTTTTGGTCTTAATTTGCATTTTTAATGAGGTATGACTTAAACAGGTTCAAAGTTTCATCTCTTCCTGATGACCACCAAAACCCCCAGCTTTTCTTTTAAGTCACCCGAGACTGCGTATTGTACATGGTTTCATAGGAAGGCGAGTTTTCTGTTCAAACAAAAATGACATTGCATTCTGTGAAGTGAGCAGAGAGGCCTTAAAAAAACCCGTTTCTGTTTTTCACAAGCTGTACTCTGACTTAGGTGAAGCCATCTTTCCTAAGGCTCCTTTTGCTCCATGCCTGGCCCCCACTTACCCTGACAGCAGGACCTGGTTTCTCTGCTGTTTCTCACCCACAGCATCCATCTCTTGTTACTCAGTTGTTTTCTACAGCTGAAGAGACAGATATTTTAGGGGAGTGGAGTGGAAAATTTCATCCTTTTTGCTGTGTAGAGGAGGAACCAGTTGCTTTTCTCTTCTTTGCTGAGCCTGGCACAGCTTTTTGCTCATTCTGTATTTCAGCTTTCCCTGGTTTTCCCCGTATCCCAATCTTTATGCATTCAAAAGCAGCTGCACCAGCTGTGACTGTAGGATGGTCACCATGCTTCAAGAAGTAAAGAGAGGGTTTATGTGTTTCCTCTTCCCCAGGCTTTCCAAGAGACAGGTCACTCTCTATGCTGAAGGAAAACCGAGCTGATGGCAACTAAAATACTGTGTTCCCAGCTCCTGGGCAGCAGGGGCTGGGGGTTGTTTTGAATGTTAAACTGTCAAAAAAAAAGTTCAAAATATTTTCATTAAAAAAAACCGAAAAACACAACCCTCTGAGTCTTCTCCCACACACTAGCACTCATTATCAGTAGAAAAAAGTGATGGGGCTGTGTGTTCTGTGATTTATATACAGCAGCTGAGGCATAAGCACTAGTTACTCATTTTTCCTGAGGGGGATGGGGTAGGTATAAAGTCTGAAATGCCATGTAATACGTGAGCTGCTGCTGTGAGGACATCCTTGTTCAGGACTGGGGGGAGAGGGGGGGACTTTTTACAGGGACTTCATTATCCTTGAAACTTCTATTGCTTTGTCAAACCTAGTTGCAGTTGGGCGACATTTCAGATGTTATTATGGGTGATACACAGATGTCATGATCACATAAACCTTTTCCTGTAGGGAATCAGACTCAAGTAGTTTTGAGTCACTCGTGTTATTCCATTGCCAGCTGCATCTAAATCACCTTGAACTTCAGCAGCCACGGAGGAAACAAGATTTCCCAGCAATAGCTTTGAAAGCCTCTATTTGCCTCTTACATTAAGATTTTGATGCTATCACATGAAGATTCTGGATGAGCAGCTGCAGAGGCAGTTCAGGAATGACAGTCGCGGAAGTGGCAGTATTTTAATTTGTGACATACTGCTGTATGAGTGGGTGTGTGTATATATATCTATATATATATATCAATACATCTCCAACATTGATGAGACCTGAAATTTATATGATCAGGGAGGGAAGTGAGAAGTTTTCTCTGCATATATGAATTTATTCATATTTTGGCTTCTCCCAGTCACAGAGGTTCAGGGAATGTTTTATTCTCTTGTCAAGCATGCCCTGCTGATCATCTCCCGTGGGGCTGCTGGGACAGACCTTTCTGCCTGTTGCAAAGTCCATTGAAAGGGAAAAAACATTAGGCATATACGCTAGAGCTGTCATTTGTGAGAACTGCTATCTCCACCACCATGATAAATTCATATATACAGTTCCTGTCACTTGCCTAATCATGAAATTCCATCAGATGTTTAGTATAAGAGTGGTTTTATGCTTTCTCAGTCCTTTGTGTATAAACGGAACTGTGATTTGCAGCATTGCAAACACGACAAGATATTATTATTTTAAACATCATGTGAAACTTTCTTGGAATTTACATTCGTCTGTCTTGTAGCAAGTCACTTCCATTTTATCTTCCTGTCGCCTGGAATGAACTAGGAATGGAAATGTAATTTCCCAGGGGCCTTAAAAAATGTGGGGAGTATTAAATGCGGTTGAAATTAAGCGATTAATAATTTAGTTTTAAGCCATGAATCAACTTCTTGTGATAGCACAGACCATATGCAACCCTGGAAACATTAGTGGAAACAAAACACTCGGGAGGTTCAAGGAAATAAAACACTTTAAAGGGGAAGTGGCTGAACCTAATTAAACCTCAGCCTTCTGTTATCCAACTCATGCTTCCTATTTGCACCAAAGTTGCTCTGATGTGCTTGCTGGAGAAATGTCATCTTGCTTGACAGCTGACAGACAGCTTGCCTTGCATCAGAGCTGGAGAGCAAAGAGGAGCATAAAGCAAAGAAGAAGAAGCTCTGTGGATGTTCATCAAACCCCTTCCTTAAAAACCCCACGGTTTAAGGAGTTTTTCCTACAGATGCAGAAAGCCTTAGCAAATAGGCCTTGTGCCATTTTCTCCCTGCTTCCTCTAGAGGTAATTATCTTACTCCATCAATAGCGCTGTCAGAAATTGGGCACATAATTCAGCATTTAAATGAACAAGCAATGTAATATTTCCTGTCTCCCACCGGCATGTTTTGCAGCTCACATTCTTCTCTGTCACTCGCTCACTGCTGATGTATGTCCTGGGTGCAGTCCTTGAATGCCTCCTTTCCCCTGTGTTTCATTTCAGATGTTGGCTCCGACTTGACACCTACTTCATTTGGAGCTTTATAGGACCGGCGACCTTGATAATTATGGTAAGAACTCCTAATTAACTACTCCATCTCTCAGGTCAAGAAATAAAACTTTTGCTGTCCCTTTCCTCTTTATCTTTAATTTACACAGATTAATTTGAGGAAGGCATGTTCTTCTTTGACCCCACCTGGCGTAGCAATTAGACCCTCATTACGAGAGGCTCTTGGCATTGCAAAATACTTGATCAAAATGGACCAGGGAGCTTCAGAACAGGCACTTGCAGAGTTTGGTTTCTACCACTGGACATTTAGAAGTGCCAAACTCTATTTTGATGCTACTCATACCCTTTTTGAATTCCAGAGTGAAGTTTTGAACTGATAATGAAAAGGAAAAAAAAAAAAAAAAAGGAAATATGGGAGGGAGGGGGATGAAAAAAAATCCAAAATGGAAAAGAAGTTTGATGAGGATTTTTCCTTCCCAGCAGAAGTTGAAGCTTGTGTGACTTCATGTTTAGCACATTGCCAGCATATCAGCTAGCACAGCAACAAGGTAGAGAACCTAACTTTAGAGACAGCTGGAGTTTTCGTATACTTTAATCGCTACAATATGGCTTAAATAAACCATCCTTTGTTTTGACTAGACTGCAGTTTGGCTAGCACAGAAAACCAGGCACTCCCACTTCAATGCACACATTGTCTCTGCTGCTTCTGCTTCTCCTGCAACTTGGGGGCCATTTCAGCAGCCTTCCCCATCAGGAAGGGGGCCATGCCACCATCTCCTGGGAGTTTTATTCCCTTAAGCAATTCATTCATTAAAAGATATCTTCCCTTTTTGATTATGTCTCAAATCCTAGACTGGGCTTTTGGGAAACTCCCAGGAACTGGCAGCCTTGTGAACACTGAGGCATGGAAACACCATCCCATCTTTTATAGAAAAAATCAAACTCTTTTTTTCATTTTGTTTTTCAAGTTTGCATTGTGCTAAGCATCAGTTGTGATTTCCCTGCCTATCTGCCCCATTACACTGTGTTTAAAAGGTGTATTCACAGACAAAGATGCTTTTATACTTCATTACAATGGGGCTGGCTAAGGAAGATGCTTGGACTGACTGTTCACAACTGTGCACCTCTCAGACACAGAAAATCCCTTACAGCAAGTATTTTTAATTTTCCATAATGCTGTTTGAAGCACTACAGTTGAGGTTAGAACCAGCCTTGTATCAGCAGTGCCACAGCTCTGGTAAGGCTGTGGCATCACCAGTCCTCTAGTCTACAGGCCAGCTCACCTTATAAAATGGTTAGAAATTTTCTGTGATTCAGTCACTATAAAACTGTACTGTGAGCTAATTTCCTGCAGTAACCCATCTGTTACAGAGAAGGAGCTGACTTTCTCCCCATCATATTGTGCTGTGTCACATAATCCTTTTTTTTTTTCTTTCTTTCTTTCCCATCCATTGCAGCTTAATGTCATCTTCCTTGGGATTGCTCTCTACAAAATGTTTCATCATACTGCCATACTGAAACCCGAATCTGGATGTCTTGACAATATCAAGTAAGTGGTTTTTCTCTGCCTGTTTCTGTCTTTTGCTGTTTATTCCCTCATTCCTCTCAGGAGCAGAACGGGGACCAGCTTAGCCAAGGGCAGTGCTAACCAGGGATAATACCTTGGGCACTGCAGAGCAGTTTCTAATAGATGCAAGTGGCTGATGGTGAAGCACTATACTGGGATTTGGCTGCCATTGGTGGCATTTTCCATTCAGTTTTGCATGAAGGAGGCAAAGCTACATTTTCTGTCCTTGAAGCAGGTAACCTTCTAGTCTGTGTAAAGGAAATTGTGCCCAATAATTACCAGCTAATTATTGCAGTCTCTACAGGGAAGGTGTTGAAACTGTTGATTATTACTACTTTTGTGTGCTCTGAGGGCAGCTGCCTTACTTCTCTTCTGTTTGTTTTGGCCCCTGACAGATTCCATGACCCAAATTCTCCCCCAGAGTCTGACTGTTTTCAGCAAAGTTATCAAGGATTTACCTGGGGGTGCCCACATCAGCGGGAGGATGTGTTTGCCAGCCAAAACATGCTTTGCCCTTGTACTGGGTTAACATCTGAGCTTGGGCATCTTACTGCCTAGCAAGCTGCTTCATTATATTGATAGAATATAAGTCTCTGTCAGTGCCTGTTTAGTCAACTACCTCTGGCTTTAATTACTCTCTTCAAAAACACAAGTGAGATTTCAGGTGCAGAGCATGATAAGACTGGGAGCCTGCTAATTAATAAAACCATCTAATGAGCTTCAGGAGGAGGAAATTGTTGGGAGTCAGCGCTTTACTGCTCACCCAGGAAAGGAGAGCGTGGTGCAACGTGGCCTGAAGTGGGTTCTCCTTTCTCTTCCGTGGTAGGGAAGGGAGAAGAGGTGTAAGGGGAGCTCGTTAGAAGATGTCTGAATTGCACAGTTGCAAGGCAGCTCTCAGCAAAGCTGTTGTTCTTACTCCTGAGCTGCTCTTGCAGATGCAGCTTTAATTTAAACCAGGTCAGGGCCCCCCCTGAAAACTTCTCAGCAGTCAAGGCTTGCAGTGCTTTTGGTGGGCCATGACCTGGCAGGGACCTTTGGGTGAAGTTTTAGTTTCTTAGGTGCAGCTTCTCCCTCGAGGGTTGGGAGGAAAGGCAACTGGAGTCTGTACAAATGCAGGAGGCCCCAGTGAGCTCAGAAACCCACAGAGGCCTCACTCGCTTGGGGTGTGGGCAGGGAGCTTCAATTTCTCCTGCCATCACTCTGCTATAAAATGAAATTAGAGGCACAGTCCCTCCTGGATGTCCAGGATTGATCCCAGAAAGACAGTCTGTCATTTGGTCTTGAGGCATTAAAGGCACGGTACATTTAATAATATTTATTAATATGGCCACTTGTCGTGCATTAGTGCTATGGGATTGCTCGCTGAGAACAGTCTCTCTAAGGTTACCCACACAAAATCTGTTTAGAAAGCCTTACAGTATGACATTTAAATTAAAAACTGGGGAGAAAAAAACAACAAAGCCCTTCTAATTAAAGCAGAAATAATAAATGCCTACCGAATAATCTTCTTGAGTTAATCTCTAGTATCTTTGTTTAAAATGCCAGGAATTTATACAACCAGTTGCATCAATTATAATGTCATTGTAAAATATTTTATAGGTTCTTTGGCAGATGAGTGTCTATTCCTGATTTGACTTCTTTAAAACGTTTTGAAAACACAAGCAATTAAAATACTTTTAAGTATGTTGCTGATACTCTTCCAAATGTGTTGCTTCATTACAAATTACTTTTTATGCTTGAGAAAATAAGAGCAGCATAATATAAACTCAGGGAGACCCCAGGCTCACCCTAGGAAGTTTATCAAAAAAAAGCATTTCAGAACAGACTTGATTGTAATTTCTGAATTCCTAAGCAGGACATCATTAAGTCTCTAAATTCAAGACATGTGTTCTCTTGATGCTGGATGTGCTTGGGTGAGGAGGAAGCGCAGATTTGTGATAGAGAAAGGAATTCATCTCAGAGGGAGATTTCCCAGGGAAGTGAGGGGCTTGCAGTCTCTAGAAGATTTTTCAGTAAGATGATAGTTGCCTTCTAGATACAATCATATTCCTGTTCATGGTCTTCCTCCACAGTCAGTGGCTCTAACTCAGCTGCAAAACGTGGATGCATTACAGCAGCTGTGGAATTAAAAAAAGCCACAGAACATGTTACTTCACAAGGGACCACGAAGATGCTTTCTGAGCTTCCCTCCATGGGTCTGCAGGGTTAGTAAAATTCACCCAGGTCCCCGAGCCTTGCATCTTGTTGTGTCAGTTTATATTTAATAAAGCAGACTGAACCAAGGGCCTGCAGTGCAGGGCCCCTTGCTGCCATCTGCGTGTGACAGCTTTACAGCACATGGAGAGCTGAATGAGAGTTTGTTCTCCCAGCTCATTTCCTAGCATTACTCTGTGTTGGGCTGTGGTGAAGCTCTCGCAACATAAATCCTGAGCCTGTTTAACAACAGCAAAATACTTGATTCCCTATGGCAACGTAAAAATAAAAGCCATAAAATATTTTAATAGGCTGTTAATAAGCGCCCCTGCAATCTGGTCCTTGCCTATGTCACTTTAAAGGTTAGAAATACATTATGAAGTATAGAAAATAGAGAGCCAAATAACTCCACTTAAATTAATGAACTTGATAAGGGATCAGGTGTCACCTGGGATACCTTTAATTACTGCACCAACAGAAAAGCCATTCAAAGGGCAGTGCCTGAACCAGATGCTGTGTGGCTGATGGATTTGTAGGCACTGTGCAAAGTTGTAAAAATAAACTTCCCTAACCTTCAAGAACAGTCCCTGGATTATTGTGCCAGCATGGGAGGTTCTGACATTCCTGCAGTGGGGCACTGCACTGCACCCAGGGGTTACCCAGCGAGAGATCTGATGAGTACAGAGCTGGTTTATTTTCATCCTTGCTAACTTTTCTGGCTTAGCCCAGCACTTTCAAGAGGGAAGTAGGGTAATCACAAATGTGTGTCCTTCCCCCTGTGCCAGTGGCATCCTCCCTCTATGGCAGGTTGGTACTTAGCTGATTCAGTGGGTTGTGCCCACTGAGACAGCAGGATTCGTGCTCTGGTCTTGCTTTTGAGGCATGTAGCCAGGAGAAGATGTGAGGCTGTGTATGCAGGATATGTTGTTCAGAGCTGCAAGAGTTTCTGTGCCTGCCACAGACGCCAGGAAAATGTTGGCTTCCATTTCATAAGAGGTACCATCCCCAAGAGTAGCATGCCTTTACCTAGGCCCTTATGAAAAAGTTCTGTTTGGTGTCTTCCTTCAGTATATTTACAGAGAAATTTTAAGGATTAATCCTGGGTGGGGATCTCTTCTGCCCTTTAAAGATCTCTTTAGTATGAAGTGACACAGACAAGAGTGCCTCTTGGGTGATGTGTGTAGCTTCTTACCGTGTCTCCCCAAACACAGGGTGGGAGGAGGTTTTTCCTTCCCAGCCTTTTATAATGGCTGTTTCTGGATGCTTGAAGTCCACCATGGCCATGGCTCTTTCATCTCTGTGTGGCTTGTTGGCAAACACAGGTGAGCAGAGATGGGCAGAGAGGAGCATTGTTTAGTCCTTGGCAGCTCTGCCCACTTCACACATATCTCTCTCCTGAGCGTGTTGTCAGAGACTAAAAGTGGGATGCAAAGGGTGCACAAAAAGGCTCTTGAGCACAAACTAATTTACTGCCAACAAATGTACCCAGGAAGGCGTTGTTTTGGAAGATTGATTCCCCCAGCCCTTACGAGCTTGCAGGGAAGGCACATCTTTCCAGCCAGGGACTACGTAAGCTTTTTGGATGGCGAAAGCCTGCTGTGCTGCTTGCACCTGTAGCCTGTGAGGTGGAGACTGGAGGCATATCAGCACAGTATTGATGCACTCTTGCTAGCAGATGGCTCCTCATGAGGATGTGTTACCAGCTGGAATTCTTTAGAGCAGCTGTGAGGCTGCCTTAGCCTTACCGGCGGTCGCTGCTGCAGGGAGTGATTTCTGGAGCTGAGCAGCTCAAAGTCTCTCCTTCATGCTTCTCCATTGTGCCAGGAAGATGTGAGATGTGCAAAATATCTCAGACTGTCGCAGACAAGACTACACTGAATCTTTTTCATATTCACATTCCTGTAGGAAGCCTTGTGTGACAAAGGAAAATACATTATATGTGAATAGTCCAGCACCGTTCTTCCGTTTTCCATCCATCAACTCCTTTCCAGGTGGTCAGGCGTGTACTGTGGCAGCTTGCACACCAGGTTTTCATCCAACCCATGCCAGATGCTGCAGCACAGCAAACCATCCACGTTTCCAGATGCTTAACCACCATTCTCTGTGCAAAACAGTGTTTCAGATGAAGCCCCTCCTCAAGTGCCTTTGCATTGTTTGGCAGTGCAGTGCTTGTTCTGCAGCCGTTTAAATACTGCTCTTTCAAAGCATTGTGGTTCGAGTGAAGGGAAAAGAAGAGGAGCTACACTGATGGTAATCCAGATGTACTCTTGAGCATATCTAGTGAAATCTCAGCTCTTGTCTTTGCTGCAAGCTCTCATTGTGCAATGTGTGGAGCTCATTAGTTAGCGACATGGAAAACTGCTGGAAAATTGGGAGGGGAGAGCAGTCATTTAGCTAACAAAAGGCAAGTCCTACCATCAGATTAAGAGGGTTCCTCAACGGGGGCTGAGCAGCTGCTGCACCTGAAGTTACAGTGGACTTTTCCAAATGGCTGGAGGGGAGAGGATCTCTCCCAGCAGAGACCAGAAGCCATCATATTCTCTTCCTTACAGACATAACCTTTCCTTTGAAGTTCCCACGGGCATCCATCCCTTCTCTCCCTGGTCCTGCCTGGCTGTGGTTGAGTCTGTTAGTGTTTCCCCAGGCCAGACCAGACTTCCTGACATTCTTCTGTGCTGTAGTATGTGGCAGTGAGATTTTATTTTGTTTACTTTGGAAGAGCAACACGTCAGCTGTAACTGCCAAGAGCAGTTGCAGACCCGCAAGAAAGAAGGCAAGAGGCAAAGGGCTTTGCCAGTTTGTTTCCCTTTTTGTCCCATTTTATTGTGTTATTGTTTTAGTCAGGGCACAGTTTGGTTTGTGCCACAGGCCACCTGGGTGCTCTTTAAAAAGTACAACATGTGGGGACCCCTTCAGAGACGAGCGTGTGAGGCTGTAGTCCTGGGTTTGTTGGAAAAACTCATTTAGTGCAGTAGAAACTCACCTGAAAGTCATCCTGGAAATTTAATTTTCTTTCCTTCAGACAGGGAGACCCGGGGTCTTAGCTGGGAGCACTTTTTGTTGCTAAAAAGGCACTATTAATTTGGAGCCTTGAGATAGTTTAATCCTGGTATTAATCACTGTAGTTCTGCTGCAGTTTTCTTCCTCTCGTGGAAACCTACTCTCATCTCATCTTCCACAATGAAAGAATAAGCCCTATATCAAAACCATGAAATTCTCTAGAAAAACATGTATTTATTCTGAACATACAAGAGATAATGTTTTTAGGCTTTGTGACCAGATTCACAAGAGCACATGCTGAAATCCCATTAACAAGGATGAGGCGGAAATGTCCTGCATTGCAGCCTCCAGAAATTAATCCTCAAATGACCAAAACGAGCCCTCCTCAGCTTGCTGGCTGCCATGGAAGTTTCAAATGGTCCACTAAAGGGGCTCAGCCCTGATTTAATAACTAAACAAAAAAGTGTATGTTCTCTCGAGTTTCTGACTGGGAACAAAACTCACACCACACTCCTCTATTTTGTTTTTTTTTTCCATAGGAGTCTCTTGCTCAAAGGCTTGCAAGAAATAAATCTAAGAATGCACAACTTAACAGCCAAAAGTGGGAGCCAAATGTAAAGATTTAACCTTGATTATTACTATATAAAATCTTGCAAAGCCCAGTCTGGGCTCTTTCAGGGAGTCTGGCCCAGGCTGGGGGAGGTGAAGGCTGGGGAGCACCAGGCACAAAAGTGAGAAGCCCCTTTTGAAGATATGCCTCTTTTAAAACCGTTGCCACAGCCCGCTCTCTCCATATGTTGTATGGGTGTAAGTGATTATCTGCTCATTTTCGTGCTTCAACATATGCATTTTATTTAAAGAGACATGACTAATCCCAGCCCCCAGATTAGCTTGTTGTTTCAGTCCTGTGGGTTTGCTTAAGTAATAAAAAAAATCCTGAGCTAGGTAGAAAATTGAAAACAAAGGTTAAATAGAACTTCCAAAAATCATCTGCAGAAATGTTTAAATTAAATCCTTGATTCAACACAGCGGTATTGTGCTGGCAGGAACAGAGGTTTACCAGTCTAGTTTTATTTACTCAGCTGATTGAAATGCAGAAAAAAGTAAACATCCTGGGTTTGGTGCAGTGGGGAATGAGTTAGACGTTTGAAAATGCAGGAGTTTTTTTTCTCCTTTGATATTACATTACCAATGAAGAACAATAATTTGTAGCAGGTATGCTTTTACTAATGGAAGATTAATTTGTGCTTTGTTCTAGCCATTTTAGAAACAAAACAAAGTAGGGAGACAATAAGGATTATTCCAGCTTTTTCTATGGAGATTTAAGATCCTCTATTGGTTTCCAGATCTTCTTTGTTTAATCATAAAATGCTACAACTTGGAAACAGTTAATGATAACAAAGGGTCTGGAACTGAATATTGCATTGGGTTCACCAATTTGCAGAACAGCAGCACTTTAGTCCTTCATTACCTCTGGGTTTGTGATTGCTTGGGAATGCAGAGGGAGGCCACAGTACAATGAGGGGGTCCAGCTCTTGGGAGCTTGCCCAGCACAGCATCTAGGTGCAAAAGGTCCAATCCTATATCTTCTGAGTGCTCAGGTTTGTGGAGAGAGGTCTGAGAGTCTGGCAACATGGACACTCCCTATTAGTGGCAGCAAGCATGCAGAGGAAGTTTTCATGCACTCAGGTCCTGACTGAACATTACCTATAACGTAAATAAAACACTGCCTGTACAGAGTGAGCTCTCTTTCAAGATTTTCATACAGCCCTCCTAACAAAAGAGAAAGATTAACTGAGTGGGCTGTCCAGGAAGAGGGCATTGAAAAATCTCTCCTTCCCCCCCAGCTGTGCTATATGCATCATTTTTGGACACCTCTGACTTCTGGGGACAGCAGGCTCAGAGCACAGCAGCTCCAAAGATGGCTTCTGGAAAGGAATCATCCATGGATTTCTACTCCAGGAGAGGATAATCTGATCCTAGGGAAGGAACCAAAAGGGCTCCCAAGCCAGTGTTTGGGTCTGGGTAAACTTGGATGAAAATTGTGTTTAAACAGTGCGTGGGACATGCAGACAGCACATTGTCTGTCACCAGAAATCTTAACAGGAGTGTTTTACAAGGATGACCAAATGATCTGGGCACTTTGGAAAATGAGGAATACCTTTTTCCTCCCTTGGAAAACCTCCCCCTCCACAAAGTTTAGATATTAGCCATGGAGTAATGAGCTGGGCATTAGAAACTGCATCTCTTGCTTTCCTCGTACCAGAGCTCAGGCTGTGTGTTCCAGATGGTCTTGAGAGAGAGTGCCATGTCTTCACAGCCTGATGGTCACAAAATCATAGATTGACAGAATATCTTGAGGATCGTTGAAGTCCAGCTCTTGGTCCTACATAGGAGAACACCCAAAAGGCATTTTCCAAAGGCTTCTTGAGCTCGGTCAGGGTTAGTGCTGTGACCACTTCCTCTAGGAAGCCTGTTCAGTGCTAAACCACCCTCTGGATGAAGAACCTTCTTCTGATATCCAACCTGAACCTCCCCTGACACAACTTCAGGCCATTCCCTTGAGTCCTGTCACTGGTCACCACAGAGAAGAGTCTGCCCCTCTGCTTCCTCATATGAGGAAGCTGCAACTGCAATGAGGTCTCTCCTCAGTCTCATCTTTATCAGGCTGAACAAGCCAAGAGTTGTCTCAGATCTCCCTGGATCCTGTGTAAGAAAGCACCATGATTCTTATTCCCCTGGTTAACTCAGAGCTGCTCCTATATAGCTTTCATCTGCATCTCTGCATGAGCAAACTTGAACAGGCAGCCTAAAGCAAACCCAGAAAAACCACTTGGAGTTGGCACAAAATGAATTATTTACAAGCTTCCTACCAACAAAGAGTATGGCACATTTCTATTTTGCCTGAGGGCAGTTTGTGAGCCCCTCAGAGGCAGAAGCCCTGCCAGTGCTGGAAAAACATCTGAGACCGCACTTTTGTCTAGGTGCCTTTTCCCCCCAGAGATGTTGATGGCAACATCTGATTTCATTTGTTGCAATCTGCTGCGGTTTGAGTTTTTCACAGGAGGGTTTGGTTGATATCTGATTGTTTTGGTTTGAGGTTTTGGTTGTTTACCTGTGTTTCTGTGATGGTTGTGTTAATGTTGAATGGTGATTGTAAAGCACTAATCTTCCCGCTGACAGGTGTCATCCTTTCTGAATTAAAAAAAAAAAAAAAATCAATCAATGGTTATTGATTTGAGAGAGTGTCCTGGAAGATATTAAATACCTACAGTCTTTCTGTGAACCCATAAATCATGATTATTGTTTTAAAAGGCCATACATTTTAAGCACTTTGTCAGCAAGCCCTGCTAGTGCTATTTGGATAATACAAATGTGTCTAAAGGCTTTGCTGAATCCATATAGTGTGGAAACAATTAGATATGTGGTTACACATCAGTGTGGCTTGAATAATTGTGCCATGCCTTTGCAAAGTTAGGAGGAAGGAAATAAACAGGGTAAGCAATTCTGAGGGTAATTAATTACTTACGGAAAATGAGATGAACTTAACAGAATTGCTCTTTCCAATTGCAGTAATTAAGGACAAGTCTCAGAAAGCAGGACATGACTTCCCTGGGTGAGTTGAGGGGAAAGGGATGATGCTTTGCCTTTGGCTGAAAAGCCCAGCCCCAAATCATAGGCTTAGGCATCACAGAGGGCCAAGGAAGGTTTGGCCTCATTTGTCTGAATAATATCTGCAGATCTACTGGTGCAAATCAGAAGTGGCTTTCAATGTATATAAAATTACCCTTATGCCAGGTGGTAAAGCCCAACCTTTGCAGATCTGCAAGGCATGTCAAGGCAGGAGTTTCTCCTTCAAGTGGAGCTGTGGCAGACTAATTGAGCCCCGAGATGTTCCAGATGTCATCAGGGGACTGCCCACCTACTGTCAAAGACTCTGTGGGAGCCAGAAGATGAGACTGGTAAATGATGACTTGGAAGGCTGTGTGATGAGCACCAGCAGCCTAAGGAAGGAGATTAGGAAGCCTTTGGCTTCATGCCATCAAGGTGGTAACTTTGTCATGAAATGCGAAGGCGAAATCCTTTAAGCACTCTTTTATTGCTTGCTATTGATTTTTCTCGCCATGGAGATGCTCCTTCGCTAATTAACGATGAGCCCGTTTGCTTTATGAGGGGTGTGCTGGACTTTCCAACTCCTTCCTGTAGATTTTCAGAAGTTCAATAAATCAATCTTTTCTAATCCTTGAAATTTAAAAA
>VZRX01017666.1:612026-820332 GCA_013398075.1 Notiomystis cincta | reverse complement strand
AAAAAAAAAAAAAACAAGAACAACATCCCTACTACTTCATGTCGGCACACAGTGGGGAGACACAATAACACACATTATTTTGTATTTCCCTCCTGCTTGCCTGCAGGAAACATCTGCCTCTCTGCTTTATTTGCACCATGTTAAAATTAATTCCATGTGTCTTTCTGAATGCTTTTGAGGGGGCACATCATCCATCTGTTTTTATTTGGGTTTCATCACCCCTAACAGCTACTAAAGATCTTGTATACTCACTGGTGTTTTTCCTTGCTAGCCAAACAGTTATTGTGGGGCCCAAGGTCTGAGTCCATGTGCTTACTGAGCCTTTTCCTGCAATCATAGAGATGGGAAAATACTTGGAATGGTCAAAAGAGTGAGAAATTCAAGTTAAGTGAAGTTAAACCATAAAGGATTGTATAAAATGATATGTAAAGTCAATTACTTATGTAGAGTTTTATTAAAGGCCTAGATTTACTCTAAATGTGGCTCAAAACTACTCTTTGTTAAGCAACAAAAAAAAAAAGCTCTTTTCAAAGTATAAGAAGACTGGCCATTATTCTTTTTAAATGAGAGCTGAATAGCTGCATTTTGATAACAGACTTTCTTTGTTCAACAGCATTTTTAAACCAATCTGTATGTGCAGGTAAATTCTTGCCTTACTTTTCCTGCTCCAAAAAAAAAGTGAAAGCTTTAACATTTCAGGATATTGCTAGTACATGGAAGTCATTTACCTCATATCATATAAGTTGCAGATTTTCTATAAATGTTTTGGGCTATCCATGTATATCCCAGCAATTTGGTCTCCTTGTGACAAAAGGTATTTCTTGGGGTTCTACAAGGATAGGCAGTGCAAAAGGGATTCCTGAGCTTAGGATGAGTTGATTTTGAAATTTCTTAAGCATCTAAACAAGGATATAAGTAGCTAATTTTAGCAAAGGTTTTTAAAGAAGTGTTGGTCTGGAAATATCACAGGAATATAGAAGGTAATATGAACAATCCTTTCTCACCACTGAAGGAGAAGGTACTCTGGGAAATTGAAAGACATCTAACTTAAATAAGATTTTGAAAGAGTTTTACATGATGTGTAATTAACCTTAAGAAGTCTTTGCCCCAAGGTAAAGTCAGGGCTTTTTTAAGATTAGAAAATGAATTAGGTATTTATACAGATCGGTAGACCATCCGCTATCCATCATCTGGGCTGCAAAGAAACACAAGGGAGGTGAGGTAAGATTTCACAGGTTCAATGAATAATGCAGCCACTAAAGATCAGCTTTTTACCTTCAGGTATTTGAAAGTGAAGCCCCCAACTAAGCCATCATTCATGCTTCTTCTGCAGTCAGTAGAGAAATGTATTTCTTCAGGGAATGGCAAAGCCCCACCTACCGTAAATACCTGTTCTTTTAAGGGATAAATTCCTCTTTGGGGGTACCAGTCTGACATTAACTGGGGAGTGGGTGGGAGCAGAGGTATATAATTTAAATGCAGTGGGCTATGTCCCTTCCTGCCAGGTATTGGATGAATTTATCCAAATCTGGAGACAGCACTTCAGATGCAGCATCTCAGGCTGTGCTAGGCTAGATTTTCCAACAATTCCTGCTTCAACTATTACTTGCTTTTACTACTTGTGAGTATAATCTCATTTTCCCAGTCAGCACTTCTGTTTTTCTGGGAACTAAGGCTCTTCCAAGGCTTTTCTCTTGTCTAAGTGGTGTTTTTTATGTATTGCAGATAATGACACGGTATTACTGCAGCACTGATAAGTTTCACAGACTTCACCAGGGGTAAAAAAACCCAAAACATTCTGAAGTAATTTTTGTCAGAAATTGTTGCTAACACAAGAGTTAAGCTTCTTACAACACTTGAGTTGGTAATATGAAAAGGATTGTATTTCATGAGGGATATAAGAGGCTAAGTTCTATGGCTCTTGTGTGCAGAGAATCAAACTGGGAGTTAGGCATCTTTGAAAATCTCACTTCTTTAGGCACCTGTTTGCTTTGGGCAGTGGGTCCTAGACACATCCATGCTGGAAATAGGGTAAAAACCGCTAAGGTCTTTTTGATGGTTTTCTCCTGAGCTGCTTTGAAGTGTTAGCCTCAAGCTCAAAGGGAATCCAAGTTTACTAATTTTACATTTTGTCTGTACAAAGATGAAATGGAACCTTCAGCTGCCTTGAAGAAACACTATTATGGGTTGCAGAAAAACTTCGTGAGGGTCTGGATAGTAGCAACAGCTAAAAAAAAATCTCATTCTGTACTTCAATAATCTAGTGCCTGTTGCTTTTCAGTATAAAGTCTTTACCATAAAACCTGCAGGCTTCTGAACACAGAAATCCAAGCCCTGCTCCTGCTCATATTGCTGGGCTGACAGCTCCAGATTGTCTCATATTGTCATTTCATTTAAGTGCATTGCAGGGGAGCTGCAGGTTGCCAGTACTGACCAAAGGAGGTCTCAGCAGGATGGGCTGGCCCTGGCTGTGTTGACAGGGTAATGAGATGAACATACTGAGCCATCCTCCATCTCTGGCACCCATGGGGTTTCTGTGAGGGACCACAAGGTCAGAAGCTGCCTGTCAGTGGGGACAGGAGGCCTGGGAGCTGGCATAGCTTGCCACACAGGCAGGGCTAGGCACACAGCCTGTCCCAGGAGGTCAGGGAGACTCCCCTAGGAAAATGGTTGTGGCTAACCTTGTGTCCCCACAGTGACAGAAGCTCACTTAGAGTGATCCAGCTTGGTTTCTTCACCACTGCAGTGAGCTGCTTTTCACCCTTGCTTGGCAGAGGCCTTTCTTTGCCCTTCCCCATGAAATGGTACTTTTGTCACCCAGGGCTTCAAAAGGTCTGATGCCATTACCTCAAGAATGCTGCAATCTGACTCATAATGTGGCAACTTGGGAGTTCCACTTTGGAAAAGTAAATGGCAGTAAAGATACTCCTGTAATGTGCTCCAGCCTCACAGGCAGAGAGTGCTGGAGGCGTGGTGAAGTTTTGCCACTTGAACATGTGGAAGCTATGTGGAAGCTGTGGTGGCTATGCTGGGGTTTCAAAACTTGTCTTCTGCAGGGACAGCCATGATATTTGAAAGATATTTCAAAGTCAGCTGGCAGCTGTGGGATGGTAGCCAGGAGGGGTAGCTGCAGCACACAGCTAGCAATGCCTGCTTCTGTGCATTGAGCCAGCATTCTCAGTTGAGGTTCAATTCCCTGGGGCAGCAAGGTGGGCTGGCTGGTGGGTTCCAGGTCACCTGGTGCCAGTCCACCTTTGGTTTTGATGATGTCTGGTGGGAGAAGGGAGGGGAACTAGCAGTAAACTCTATTCTCTATGTCATTATATTTCTAATGTTGGTGTTCTTGTCTTTATGTCTATGCATTCTTTAGCTATGAGGATAACAGACCCTTCATCAAGTAAGAATGACCTGAATGGCTGATAAATTTCATTTATCAGTGTGGTCTCATGAACCAGCTGTCAGATCAATATTGAAAAATCATTAAAGCTTCTGTCATTCGCTTTTGAGGCAGAAGAGCAAACTGTGCAGGAAAATGGTCAGGCATACAGCTAAGTTGCAGAGTAAATGTGCTGCATGTGTATTGCCAACCAATTGTCACCTTATTTACTTTATATTCTTTAATTGGATGTTACTTGAATTCAAGGTGAAACTTCCCAAGTTAATCCTGCGTAGTACAGACTTGTTTTACCAACAGGAGCCTCTGCTCCACTGTGCTCTGTCACTGGGATTGTTTTATGTAGTATAAATACGGAAGCAAATTTTCAGAAAGGTACATGGCTGCTATTCCCCATGATTCCCTTTCTAGTTAATGGGAGTAGTGTAAGCAAATCTGTGTGCATTGGAGACTCCTTACTCATTGGAGTACCTCCTAATTGTCCTTAATTGTAAACCACTGATTTTCAAATGCACCAGAAAACGGATATTTTTGTTTCTTTATTGCAATAAAATTCCACTACAGGAAAGAAAAGCCATGAAAAAGTAGCAGCAAGTCTGTACAAAGAGAAAGATAAAAACCTCAAGGTGCACCAAAAAAATAAACCAAAAAACCCAAACCTGTGAAGAAAGCCAAAAATGCCTAGAAATTACATACCTTAGGGCATCCGCGCTCTTTCTCCTGCAACCAAAAAAGTAATGTGCACTAGCACAAAGTAGAAGCAAATCAGCTTTGCAGTAGACTTTCAGTTTGTTCTTCTGGTGAAGAGTCCTTTGTGTTCATTCTTTCAGCACCATTCCTTCCCATGTTGTCTTCCATCGCTTGGTTCTGTTTTTTTCTGCGGATGCGGGATGGAGCTACTCATAGCAACCTCCAGGTCCTCTTTATCACCAGGTCTTGTTTTCTGAAGCACAGCACTGTAATGTGTGCAGTTTGCACTGCTGGGGGGCTTCTAACCCACAGATTCCTTTCCATCACTGAAGGTAGCATATCTTCACTAAATAACTCTTTCATTCCTGCACACCTCTGCAGCCAAAGGCTCTTTAAGCAGATTCAAGAATGGGCTGTTCTTCAAAGCAGAATACTTTTCTGGTATCCAGGGTATAATTTTTTTAAGACTCTGGAAGTGCAGGAAGCTTTTATCTGGGGATGAGAAAAGAAGAGGAAGGGGGGAAAAATGGGAGGGGGGGGCATTTAATTTGTTCTTCTTTTTTTTGATGAAAAAGAAAATTATTTGTATTTTATTAATTGGTATGCAACTAGGACAATAGCATGCTCTCACTGATGGTGGAATCTTGGGGAGAAAAATATCCCTAGCGACTAAAGCTGTAAACTTTATCTAGTAGCTACCTTTCTGAAGGATTGTGAGAGTATTTTCAGTTTGCATCATGCTAAATATTTATTAGTGGGATTGACTGGAAATGCTTCAAAGGAGCTGTTCTGGTCTGCTAGATACATAATAGTGATTTTTAAAGAACTGTCTTAATAAGTGTTTACCTTAGGGAGCTCTTCTGATCATGTGGTTAAATAATACATATTTTATAAACTTCAGTGGAAGACTTAATGCTGCATTTTCATTCTAGTACCTAAAGAAAAAAAACCCCAAACAAACAACAGGAGACATGAATGCAACATTGGTATTCTTTTGTTTGTGACAAGCTCTGCTAAAAGGAAAAGGATTCAAGGCTGTAGCTGCCATGTAGCTCCGTAGCAGAGATTGTCTGTCTGACTTCTGCAGGACTGATTTGTCCCCCCAAGTTGCTGCTGCTTCATCTTTCTCCCCCTTGCCCTGTGCTCTGCTTAGCAGATGGAGGCCCAAACATGCCCAAACCCAGGCCATGTTTCTACAAGGCTGAAGTGGCTTGGAAACATGGGCAGATCCTTGTCCCCCTTCTGCAGCACCTCAGGGTGCCTTGGGGCAGACAAGGAAGCAGAGGTGCTGGCTCACTGCAGTCTTGTCTGATTTGGGATATAGAAGGGCTAAACAGTGAGGAAGGGGTGCAAAGACTGGATATCAATGTGTTCATTTTTATGATGTGACACCTAATGACAACAGGGCATGACAGAAGAAAATCAAAGCCTTCAGGTAAAGGGCAAACAGATACTCAAGGTGCTGCTTGCTTCCTAGCTGGAAGTTGACTCCCTCCCCTGTGCAGCAGCAAACCCTTTAAAGTTGTAGGTAATATATCATATGAAAACTAGGGAAATGCCTAGGAGCAGGACAGAGTTCCTATGCTGCTTCTCACACTTCATCTCTTGTCCTGGAAGATCAGTCTTTGGAAAGGTAATTTAGCAGATGACTAAGTGTTGTTTAGCTGGGTAACATGGAATACTTCTCCTGCCATCCCAGCAGAGCTTACAGCTTTCCTAAAACAACCCAAAAAACCTAACAAGCATCAGACATCCCATGTTCCCAGCTCTGTTGCCCAGGCAGAAAGTCAGTGGGACTGACTGCAAAAACTGCCTGCTTCCCCTATTTGTTGGAACGACATTCAGTGCCAAGCAGTAGCTACATCTCTACTCCCACTGCCCCCCTGAGGTGGAGCAAGTGGTAATCTTAGTTTTGTAGCCCATGTGAAGAAGGATTGCTCCTCCTTTTCTCCATGCAGAAGTGTGGCAACAGCTACTGTGTTAGCAAATGTAAGTGTGAGTGCCTGTACGAGTATACACACTTCCCCTCATCACAGGGTGGAAGAAGTGTGAAGCAGCATTGCAAAGAACATCCTTGTGTGGAGTGGATCTGGCAAGCAGGGAGGACTTGCCCACCTGCCTGTAGCTGTTTATCTGGCTTACAGGCATATGGGAGACTAGCTAAAATGCAGCAATACATGTGTCTTGGTGTTAAGTGTAAATAAAGAAGCTAATCCAGCTGGCAGTCCTGTGAAACCAGTGGACACAAAAAAAAAGTGACAATCAGAGTTGTCGTTTCATTTGGTTTATTTTCTTTTCCTCCATGTGCAGAAATAACATCTACATGTCATTTACATGTACACTGCTTTTGCATATTTAAAAAAGAAAAGAGGCATTGTGGTTACAAATGTGCTTTGGTTATGATAAATTTCTATGCTCATAACACTTCCATTTCCTTATATTTCCTCAAGCTTGAAGATTTGTAAACTGCATCCAGCTTGAAGACAAAAGCTCCCTATGATTTATTTTGATATGCTATTTTCTTTTTGCTAAAACCAGGGGCAAAGTCTTCCTGCCTGTAGACACATGCCTTCTTTTGTGTGGATGGGAAACCAATCCTATTCTTTTTTTTTTCTTTTTTTGTTTCTCCTAACAGGTCCTGGGTTATAGGTGCAATAGCCCTACTCTGCCTATTAGGACTGACCTGGGCATTCGGACTCATGTATATTAATGAAAGCACAGTCATCATGGCGTATCTCTTCACCATATTCAATTCTCTGCAGGGAATGTTTATATTCATTTTCCATTGTGTCCTCCAGAAAAAGGTAAGACAGACGGTTCCCAGCAGCAAGAGAGGTGGTAACGAGGTGTTTTGTTGCCTAACAACCACAGCTTAGCATCGTCTGTGTGCCCTGAATTCATATCACACAGATTTATCTCTGTGCACCTAATAAGGGTGGTATTTAGACTGGAAACCGGTGAGATGCTGGGGAATGAGCTTCTAACAAGGATATGTGGCAGTGGCATTTCAGCAGCCAGGGCCCTGGCAGCAGGTGTGTCAGAGGCAAGGGAAAAGGCAGCTGTCAGTTTGCAGGGCCCTGTAACAGGGCTTTGCCTGCTGCCAGCCAGATTCTCCTTCCCTGAATGCCAGTGTGAGAGGGGAGAGGATCCACGAGCATCCAGAAAGTGCTCACGAGGCTGAGTGCTCACAGCAGAGTGGAGCTTTACATCCTCATTTGCAGTGCCTGCAGGAAATTACCCCTTTCCTTGGCAGCATATGTGGGTTGATGGGATGTAATAGGGGCTGCTTCCCCTGCTTTTTTAGGAACTGAAGGACCTGTGCTCTGCAGCGGTTCATTAGCTGGGTATTGCTTGGGTCTGATACAGTGTTTTGGAAATCTTCCTCAAAGCAAGCACAGCAAGCGCTCCTTGGTGGAAATTGAAGGATGCCCCAATTAACATTTGCAAGATAACAGTGGAGTAACTTAGATAAACTCTTGAGGGGAAAAAAAAACCCAACAGAATAAAAATTCTGTGTTTATGTAGACTAAATTTACAGCCTCTGACAATCAGTCATAAGTATTTTAAGAATCTTTTTGTTCTCTACTTAAATTCAGTAGTACAGAGCTCTCCAATTCTGTGCATGTCTACTGATAATTTGCTGTGTACATCTTAGTTGCAAAGGGCAGTTTACTGGAGCAATATAAGCATAGAGAAAGATTTATGAGGATACACTGGTCCCAGTTTCTAAGAGTAACCAGTATCTTTTGGTGAAATGGCTTATTGAGAAAAGTCAGGTCCATGTTGAGATCTGTCCCCAGTCTGAGAGCCACAGGCTTGCTCCTCTGTTACTCACATTTTCCCATACAGGCAAGGGAGATCTGACCTACGAAAACATAATCAAAATTCATCATAATAAGTGAGCTCTGCAAGTGATGCCTCTGGAAGGATCTACAGAGCTGTGTGAAAATGTCATTCTTGAAACCAAAGGAAGACTTTGGGGGTTAAGGGTTTTGTCCTTGTTGTTGCATCTCAGATTTGTCCGTCCTAAGAACCTTAAAAGCTTTAGATGCAACTTCCTGCTAATGATCCCAAGCCTTTCAGGAAGAGAACTTACAGGCAAGATGATAGTTAAGAGTGTAGAGAGCTTGACCATTACCTATTAAACCTGCAGGTGCCTGACCTGCAGTGTCAGTCCCTAACCCAGCATCCCTGTACAGCTCCACAGTCTCCTTGGCTCATGGGGTTCTCAGCATGACAGAACAATTCTCTTTTCTGTCTTAAGCAAATTTATACCCTTAAACCATCACTGATGATTGTGGAATTGTTCCTGATTTACGGCTGCACAGAGGGAAGGAGAATGCAGCTGGTACCTTGCTGTGGGGTGGATGCATCTCTCTGACCTAAGAGCTGAGGGAGGTATTATTTAAGAGCAGAGAAAAAAAATCCTTTCCTTTCCTATCTATCATGGCCTAGAAAATCGGCAAAACGCTGCAGAGAGGCAAGCAGTGGGTGGCTAATTAAAGCAATTGAATTATTTTCTCTCAGCAAAGGATTGATTAGGCACTCAAGCATATTGGGCACTTGTGGTATGTGTTTGTCTCAAGCGCTTAAGGAAGAGCCTAATGAAAAAGCTGTAATTTGCTATTTAAACAGTTGTTTCACAGAGTTGGGAAATGCTCGTGGAGAGTTTGGCAAAATTTTACAGCTAACCATGTGCTTCAAGGAATTTCAACTGGTGTTTTGGGCATGCATGGTAGTTTTGGGGCTTTTTTGTGTCAATGGGTAACATGACCCTCTTTTGGCTCTTTGGGACAGTCTGCTCACCTTCTGCCCTGTCCCATCTGGCTTCTGGGTATTGCTGCCCATAAAAAGTCACACCTGAAGCTTGGTGGAAGGTTAGATCCTGGCACACAGTTCCCCTGAAGCAAAGGAGGTGGCACAGGTTTGACTGCAATGCCCATTTAAAACATGACAGTGCTGTGGAAAAGCAGGCTCTAGCCATCCCCGAGCACTGGGAATATATAATCTCTAATGCTGCTGTTCCAAAGTTTCCTCAAATTTCAATCTGACTGCAAGAAACATCTCTTTTTTATAAAAAAATCAATAGCTTTCATATGTTTCTCTTGGAATTCTTTTTTCTTAGTCCCCTGCCAGAAGCAGTAACTTTTAGTACCTTGATGAGCCAATATGCTAGTTTATATCAAATCTACAACGATATTAATTTTCAGTCATAAATAGTGTACCTGCACTTTGTCCCATGCTCCCTGGAGGTGCCTCAGAGGATGCTGTGAGAGGCTGGTGCCAAGGAGCAACCTTGCTGCATGGGAGCAGTCTCTCGGGACATCCTCAGCTGTGAGCTCAGCTGCAAGGAGTACTACTCTTTCCCACACAGTGCAGCAGATTTTTGTGTCAAGGAAACACTGAGGAAAAGATCAGGGCCTGTGTTGAAAGTCAGAAGGCAGTGGGCTGGAGGAGGAGCTGCCTGCTAACCACTGCTGCTCTTTCCTTGGCTAGGTACGTAAAGAGTACGGAAAATGCCTGCGCACACACTGCTGTAGTGGGAAAAGTACAGAGAGTTCTATCGGCTCAGGAAAAACCTCGGGGTCAAGGACACCTGGAAGATATTCCACAGGCTCACAGGTAACCCACGCTTCTTGTTTGTGTCTCAGTGCCATGCCAAGACCCTTCTCAGCTATTCTGGGAGGAAAGCTCCTCTCGGCACCAAAGGAGCTGCCTTAGGCCTCTCCCCAGTAATCCTCTGCAGAGATTTCCCTCACTTCCAGACCTGAACTCAACACAGTGGCTTCCCTTGAGATGTCTCTCCAAGAACCTTCTAAATAGTTCTGTTGGGAATAAAAAGTCCAAACTTGCCTTCCTGAGGCAGGTGGGTGGTTATTGCCTGAGATGTCCTGCCTGCTCTCCATGGGAAACAGGAGGTGGGAGCATTTTGTCAGCTAAGCTACATTCCAGTACATCCTTTAATCATGAGATGAAGGTTGTCACTATTAACAATTAACATGTACAAGAATGATGCTATAAACACCAAGTGTTTTCCTTGTAAAAAAAGTTAAAGGCTACAACTGTCTTGGAGTAGCCTTGCCAGTGAAAGAGCTTGCTTTCTGACATTCAGTGTTTTGATCTGTTCCACGCCTCACACAATTTGCCTCACACAACAGACCTCTTAGGGGAAGCCTTTGGGGTCAGACTGTCTTACTAAGCTACTATATTTGCTACCTTTGGTCACATGAAAATTCATATTTTGTGTAGTTTGCACACTTAGCAGTTTTGAAGCTAACTTGTGTGTAGAGATGCAGATTTATGGATGAAGAGTTCATATAAAAGGAAGAAGCTTATTTCTTAATCAATAGAAACCAAACACAAATTTATTCAGTATTAGTAATGGAAGTAATTATACATGACAGTTCCACTATTAAATTATAAAAGACATGCAGTGAGTAACAGCTTATAACTTTCCAGGAAAACCTAATTTGCAATTTATGTCTTGGAGCAAATCATTATTTATTTGCAGCGGTTTCCAAGATGTCATCCAAAGGCTCCTCTTTGGTGTTTTCATAGGTCTGGTAGCTATGCAGAGCAAATAACAGTAATAGAATATGGAACCTCTCTCCAGCAGGCCATCAAATCTCAATCATGTCCAAAACTCTCAATATCCAGCAGCCTTTAGGTGGCTGATTTGAAAGCCTCTGGTGTTACATAACTTATCAGCTGTGCTGGTGCCCTCCTCTACAGGAGTTGACTTTAATGGTCCCTCCCTTTTGCCAGTCTCAGCACAAGAGGACAAGCCCTTTTGAGAGTGAGCTGAGCCTTCTGGCAGCAGTATCCTTGTAGCAGGTGAGGTTTGAGGCTGCTCAAGGAAGATTATTTTGCCTGGAGAAGCGTGTCCTTGGACAGATGGAAGTTCCTGAGGCCTATTGTAACCAGGAGAAACCTCATGCAGGTGAAGGAGAGTAGATGGAGATCAGTATGAGTTGTTGAAAACATCTGGCTCCTAAGTTTAAATAGAGAAGACCATGAGGAGAAAAGCTTCTAAGATGCCTTTATTCTCTGAGAGGCACACAGAAAACAAAATAATTAATCTACAACGGATCATGTCAGAGAAATACAATAAATTAAATATCTAGGTGAAAAATAATTAAAAGGGCATGGGCCTCATGTCACATGGTACTTCCATTTATAGAGGGCTAATGCATGATTAGGAGATGCTGTTATTCCATGGCTAATGAGTAATCTAGGACTTTTCAGCTGGGACCATATGATAAAGCCTTGGTAGATCTCTCATGGCTAAGATCCCACTATGGAAAGCACTGGATTTTTGGCACTTCTGAGAAACATGGCCTGTCACAGTGGGAAAAAGGCTTCCCAGTCCCCCAGAACACCTAGCACCACTCTCATGCAGCCAGGGAAAACATCCATCAGAGTCACAGATGTGAGGTGAGGGAGAGTTTCCCTGGGATACTTGGGTTCTCCAGTCATCTTCATGCAGGGATTGAGGTTGAGCTGCTCACAAGATGCATTTTGGCAGATTTTTTGATATTTTGCAAGGTCTAGCTGGGGAGGAGTGAGACAGTGATGTAAATGCCACAGAGGCAGATATTTCACAGCATATTTGAGGAACAAAACAGAAGGCCAACATATTCAGGACACTTTTGCCAGTAGCAGAAGCTATACCACAGATGGCAAAACCATCACATATTTTTCAGTATGGGAACTGAAGTCATTCATTTGTGGGGAATTTTTTGTTCCCCCCCCTCCCCCCCCCAAATCCCCAAGATGGAAAATAGCTAGAGAAAACTTCTGTTCATTCAGCAACACCAAGATACAAATGAAGTCTGTTACACTTCACAAAAAATAAGAAACAAAATTGTCTGAGTATTCTGTATGTGAGTTATTTTTCCATTATTTGGTGCTATATTGGTAAACCTGTAACTGGCATGGGGTCTGGGTTTCTCTCATGCATGATTTTTTTTTTTTTTAATTAAGATGTAAGCAATTCAATTATGCACTTTTTCTTTGATCTAGGCATTTGTGTTACGAAGTTAGTCTGGCAGGGTCTGGCATGCATGAGGCAGGTTACAACAAAACAGCAACTGCTTGCTTACAGCTGGCTAGAAACAAGTCTCACCCCGAGCTAGACGTGCCAGTAGCCATCTTTAGTGAGGCAGAAAGAAACCTCTCTACAGCTGCTAAAAATTCATTGCCTGCTGTGCTTCAATCCCTCTTCAGAGCCGGATTCGTAGGATGTGGAATGACACGGTTCGAAAGCAGTCCGAGTCTTCCTTTATTACTGGAGATATAAACAGTTCAGCTTCACTCAACAGAGGTAATTATGAACTATTTTTTCTTATCTCTAACTCTTCTGATGGCTTTAAGGAGTCTGAAATGTGTTGCCTCTTTCCCCTCTGCCTTTTCCTCACCTCAAATGTCACTGGACCCTATTCTACCACCCAAGAAATGTTACAGTGATAAATGTGAAGAGATTTTATGGTGGTTTTTGCCTTCTTTTTCTTTTCTTTCTTTATTTCTACACGTGTATTTTCGAGAATTGTCATTTCTGGAAGGAAGTTAAGAAAAACAGAAGAGAGGAATGAAATTAAGTTGAAATGTCCCCTTTCCCTCAGAAAACTGCTAGTGCCAGAAGCTGCAGATGTGTCAGGCCTCGTTGCTGACAGTGAAAATGGGCCATTACAGCACTGTACAGCCTGTGTTAAGCATCACAGGAGTCCTGACTGTCCTGCATATGTAGCAATACTGTCATCTTTACAGAAGCAAAAGTGAACAGCAGGGCATAGACGTAAGGCAAAACTGTGCTTGGAACAAAATTGTCTGTGTTGGTGTTAATATACCTAGTTTGAAGAACTGACTGATGTGAACTTTATAGACATCTGTGGAGGAAAGGCTATCAGAAATGTATATGCCAAACAAAATGTGGTGTCTGGCACAAGAGGAAATATGAACAGCTTTTTTAAACCAAGTGTTTTTCAAGGAGTTGTAGGAAAGCCATGGTAATGGAATACCAGAAAAAGAGCCTCAGAGATTGCTTCCTTTCTCTTCCAGTACAGCTACTTTATGAATTAACCAGATGCCAAACTCTGTGTTACCTGGCCAGTTGATGCTGGAATTAAGAGGAGGTAGAATTGGGATTACTGGGCCCAGCTATTCTCTCATGATGATGAAAATCAAACATGTTTCCAGTCCTTATAGTTGGTCTGCAAAGCTCAACTGAGAATTGAGTTGAGACTTTGGTTCCTATTCAGTCTTTTTTCTCACAGAATTCCCACTGATTTCAGGGTGAGTTTTGCCTGAGGATAGGCTTGAAGGATTTCACCTGTGCTGCTAGTAATATTGACTGCTGAGTGCTGGGGGAACTGGGGTATATTATTCTCTTCTCTGAATATTATATACACCATCCAAATCAGTGCAAAGGGAGAAGGCAGTGTAGGTAATGTGGAGCTGCACTGTTCTTCAACTCACTGGCCTTGTTTGTGCCAGGATATTTTCCCTTTGCACTGAAGATTCATTAATGGAAGTTGACTGTAAGATTCCTTTACTGTAAATGCCTGGTTTATCCACATACATTGTCCTCACATCTCTCTCTATCTCTGCATTAAAGACTGCAGAGCAGCAGCCAGGCTTCTCTGGGTCTAGTGCAGGGGGGAATTGATTGTCACACAAAGGTTCCAGCAAGAGCCACTCTTTCCTTTAGCCATCCACTGCTCCATCTCAGTGGCAAAGCATGTGTTATGCATGAAATGTTTGCTCCTTTAGTTAGCACAGAAGTGGAACTTGCTCTCTGACGCAGCTGAGGTTACCAAGGGAGGTGTTTCAGCAAACAGAACCTTTTGGGCATGTTAGTAAAAGAAAGGTATCTGTCCTTTTTCAGTTGTGCACTTTTTTTCCTGCACAAAGAGGGAAGTATGACTGTCAATTGGGACAAATAAAGAGGTTCCAAGTGGCCAATCTTCATCCCAGTGTGGTGAGAGCCTGTTACTAGATGTGCCTGTTATTTGAAGGTCAGTTGGGAAATGAGCTGTGTCTTCAAAGCAGATTCCATCCAGCTATTTTCCTTATGTAATGTTGGATGAGATGAATCGCCTGAAGGGCCTGACTCTCTCTTCTGCCTACAGAAGCAGCCTGATGAGTGTCTTAGAAGGGAAGTCTTTTAGGTGGAACACTGAAGTGACTTGAGTAAGTTTTACAGCTATACAGAGTCATCCTCCCTCTTTTTCACACAGGCAGGCACAGTACCTACTGTTGTTGGGTTTAGGTTTTTTTTTATTTTTCTGGTAAATAGAAGTATTTTCAAAGTGGAGGTTAAAAACAGTTCTATGGGAGATGGCATCTCCAAAGCATCAGGTGGTCAGTTCCATAGGGAAATACACCTGACATCAACAGTACTCCCAGCTGCACAGGGCTCCAGGTATTCCTCCCTTTATCCTGTTTATTTCAGCTGAAAAGCAGCATTCATGGTCTTAGGGCTTTTCACAGAGCAAACTCTCCAGAGAGCTGCAGCCTGAACAGAGCAGTGGGACATGTTTTTGACAGTTCTTGTCTTACTCTTAATATTTATATGTATATCCACCTTTAAAGGAGCTGTTTCATTAATGTTTTATTTACAAATGTGCTATTGAGGCTCAGAGGATTCAAGTGTGAGCCTTGAACTGTATGGTCAGTAGCCTTCCTTGCTTGAGGTTGATACAGCAGGCTCCTGTTCTTGACCAAACTCCCACTCCAGGCCTCCCAGCCTAGACACCTGTTGCACAAAATTAACTGTATTATCCCAAGTTAAACATTCTCTGTGTGTTGGCATTTTCCCCAGAGCCTTCAGAGAGCAGGCTGTGTTCTAAAACAGGAAGAAAATGATCCTTTGTCCCCAGAACTGGCCTAGCATCCAGGTCCTGGAGCTTCACTTCTCCATGTCCTGGGCCAGCACTAGTTTTCATGTTTCTGCTGGGGGAGCAGAAAGAAGTGATACATCCTCCAACTGGGGTACTATCTCATCCAAACCTGTTTTTTCCCTGATATCATTCACCATATTCACAGCCTCCTGCCACATAATGATCCCCAGGCAAGATTGCTCTAGCTTTCTATATTTCCTGTATGATGACTGGGCATTTCTGTATGACATCTTATCCCTTCTTCTTCCTTCTTGATCATCAGTCTGGAATAAGGTGTCTGTGTTAGTGCATCCCTCCTTTAGACATACAGCTGTGTCTTTTTCTGATTTAGCAGATAACACACTGCTCTTTTCAGCTTCATATTCTCTTTTATCTACTATTACCCCCTCTCCCCACCAAGGTAATTGACCATAATGTTACTTTTCCTATTCTCATTTATCACACCAGGAATTTCAGGCATAACCCCAAACTTGCCTGAAGTAATGTGTTCTGTAATGAAAACTTTACTCACTCTATCCTGGGGCATACAAGACTATTTCAGATATTTCCTGAAGGTAGTGTCTAAATATTGATTAATAAAATGTGTATCTGGCTTTGTTTCCCCTTGCTGCTCATTATGGCTTAGCAGTGGTGTGGATTTGTGGTTGTGATACCACTGAAATCAGGAAGAAGGAAAGAAACTGGCTCTGGATTTCCTTTTTTTTTCTGTCAAATGGCTGTCTGCCTCAGGGTCTTGGTCTTAGTTTCAAGATTCAGGGGGATTCTTGCTCCTTGTACTCCCTGCAACTTGGTCCAATTTTTCACACCACGGGTCTGGCTGCATGCTTCTGCCATCTATTTCACATCCAACCTGTGCTTTACATGCCTTTTCCTTGTGCTGAAAACTACAGAGGTGTAAAAGCTGAACCAAGCTGATTGCCTCATAAATAGGAAAAAGTTTCCCTTTGTGCATATAGGGTGTTTGGTGTGCAATCCTAATGCAGTGCTGGAAAAGCAGTACCAAAGGGATGCATGTAGGATGGACTGTTTGCTGAAGTTTAGTACTTTGAAGGCTGAAAAGTGGAATGTATGAAGGAAAAGCAACAGAGTTTGCCTGAGCTTTAGGTACATCCAGTTGGCCACCTCAGGATCGTGAGGGATGGGTCTGTTTGCACCTTTGGAGTGTTAATGTCAAAAAGCTCTGGGATAGCTCAGCCAGCCTTGCAAACAAGCAGTCATAGCACAGAACAGCAATGTGACACCAGCCTAATTTTATCCATGTCTTAGGTGAGAAGCAGTACAGTAATTACTGTCTCTCTTTGGATATGAGACAACTGGGAGAGAAAAAAATCATCATGAGCTATATGGTACTTTGTTATCCTTCAGGTTTCCAAGCTGGGGAAAGAGAGGAGGAAAAGGGGAAGTTACCTGTTAAAGAAAGGACTGTTCCTTGTTGGTGAGGCTCGAGAGCAGCAGAGAAAAGGACTTTGTCACTGGTACAAGGCAGTGCTTTGTTTTAGAGAATGCTTGAATGGAGTTGTGTACATCAATTCAAGTTAGCACACAGTAGTTTTTCCCTCTTCAGGGAAATACATGGGCTAGGGGTAAAGCCACCAGATTTCACAGAAATTGCTCCAGAATTCTCCTGTGTTGGTCAAGTGCTGTTCTGCTGCTGTAATGTCTTAGCTTACCAACTAGACAGCCAGTTAAATAGTTTATCCCAGTAGCAGTCCCACTATAGGAGCATCAATATGTGCACCTCTTGTCTTTTGGCTCTGTGTATATATGCTTTATGTCCATCCACTCCCAAAGTACTGCTCACCTTGCCCACACCCCCATCCTGGAGGGACTTCTTGGTGGTTTACATTGCTGCTCCACTTGTCTAAAAGAAAAGAAACAGCAGGGAGCTGTAAGAGCAGAGCTGTTTCATGAGGCACAACACCTGGGAGCTGAGGGGAAGTCAAACACAAGCCACAGCCTCAGTGATGGTTCATTGTGCCGCAGGGGACCAAGCCAGGAGGCAGAGCCCTGGACAAGGAGAGGGGATAAACCTGGTCCAGGGTCCAGCCCAGACCACCAGGAGGTATTGGCAGAGACAGGGCTGGAAACTGAGTTACAACTCAGGTCCAAGATTCAGGAGACAGACACAAGTCAAGGACTGGGTGCTCAGGGCCAAGCAGGGCTTCTTGGTGGCTCTCATCGAGGTCACTGAGGCCTACAGGGGTCATAAGGACCCCAAAAGCTGTTGCAGATTGGAGTGCAGGACCCCTGGCAGCTTTTCCTGAAGGATGGTAAGGTTTAAATGCAAATTCATCCATGTGGCCCTAAGGGTCCATTCATGGGGGAGCAGGCCCTTGCCAGCAAACCCCATCAGAGTCATCACAAAGCCCTCAGATCCCCAGTACTGGCACAACAGATACTATCCCTGACTAGGAAAACCATATTCATTCCCTGTTTGCTCCCATGCAAATGGGCTGAAATAGGAAATAGAAATGAGGGTATTGTTTGTCCCTGCCCCTTGCTTTTTCTTCTCAAATGCATAAGTGCCATTGCACGTTTCCTCTTCTGGGTAGCATTCCACAGTAAATACTTGATTTCCCTTTGCTTTATTATTTTTCCCCTGCATTTTTATATCAACCACAAAGACTTAATCTGAAACACACACAGGAAAAAGGGAAATTATTGCTACTGTTTTCAGAGGTAATCAGTTTAATGTCAAATTCATGTGGATTTCTTCATAATGAACAGAACAAATTGAGCTCAAATTCAAACAGTGGGAATCTGAGTCAGAGAGGAAAATTAAAATGAAGAACATTAATATCCTGATTTCTAACCCAACCGAGACCTGATTGTTTCCTAAATGAAATCTCCCATCAAATTCCTTCCACCCACCCAAAAATATAATTAAGCTGTGATTTCCAGGCTGAAATCGTATCTGCACTGTGAACTCAGCAGGGACAACTGTGTGTGTTGCAGAATTATTTTCAGGTGGATATATTTTCCTGCATTTTTAGGAAGCAGTTATTTTGAAAATACCAGTAGAAGGCTAAATTCTTCCTTTGGTAGAAGTCAATCCAGGAGGTATATGAGATGATGCAATGAGTCAGGTTTGGGTCACTCTCCCCAAATCTGGCCTTTCTGCTGAGAGATGAGGGCTGCTGAATGTGTCTCAGTGTTGCAAGATCAAGAAATTTCAGTTTAGCTGTCTGCAGGGGTGATGAGTGCCATGGTGTGGACATAACTGGGCAATACAGCAGTGAAAACAAGGTGTGGTAGGATTTGGTGTGGTAAAAAGCACAGGCAAGCAGGGGAGGAGGGAAAAAGAAAAAAAAAGTAAAAGAAAGGAGCAGAACTGTATTCCCCAGGGATCTCAAACCCCATCCCTGGTACACTTCAAAGTGCAATTGCTGCTCATATTAACCCATTTTTCAGTGCTGACCCTTTGTTGCCTAGATAAAGCAGAGAGAAGGTGGAGATTTGGACAGTGGAAGTGCTACTGTTGTCATGCATCAGCCTTTCTCAAGATGCTTGTTTGCTTCTTGATGGATTAATGTGACCAACATGACAGAGAGATTTCTGCTAAATTTATGTTGCATATAAAACAAATAGCAAGCAGCCAAGCTCTGGGAGAGGTGGAAGTGCCTCTGCCCATCTTGATAGGATATTCCGAGGACACCACCAAATGGTCTATCACAGTCTGTCTAAACACTTCTTACCTACTCTGAGTAACACCTATGGCTTTTCTTGTGGCTTGAAGATATTAGAGAATAAATGCTTCCTCTGTTTTCTTTCCATTTGTTGTCTTTTTAAAGTTGGCAGCAAACAGTGCCCCAGTTCCAGTTAGTGAGTTGTGGCTGTGTGAACATGCATGGTAGCAGCAGTGTTAGTGGTCACTTTTTTTCCATTATTTCTTGTTCCTGTTGTGGTTCTGGGGTAAGCAGGTTCAGTGCAGAGGACTCTCAGGATGTCTAAGGGGCCTGCAGTTACTCTCCTTGTTCATGAATGTGTCTGTAGATGCCTAGAGGGAACTCACCAGAATATTTATGGATATAAAAATACGCATTATTCTTGGTTTCTGAGCACTTAACAGCTCAAAGATAATTGGACTTAAGCAAAGTGTCTTCTGCAGACACTTTGGTCTTGTGAGTGCCATCACTGCACAGCTGAGTATGTGGTGTGGAGCAAGAGGCGTGTCTGTTTTAATCTGAACACACTCTGGAGATGCCTTAAAAGCTTTGAGCTCTGTTTTCAGTCATGCTCAGGGTTTGATGGATGTAAATGCAGAGGAATTATCAAAGCTGAACCTGGGAAGGCCCTTGGCAGGGACAGCAGCCTCAGTGACCATTCAGAGACCATCATATGCCAACATGCAAATCTCACTTCTTCATTGTCACTGCTTCAAATCTAAACCACAGCACTTTCCCCCTGAACCTGTCCCTTTGTGGACAGTGCTAAGAGGTGTCAGTGCCTCATGTTGTCTGTGCTGACCATTGCTGAGTTGGCAGGGGCACAGTGCTGCATGAACCTGAGGGATGCAGCAGTCCTTGCCCTTGAACATCATCCTTCACACTGCAAAGCCCTTAGTCCTGGGAAATTCATTCAGTGTTTCAAGAAGTCCATCAGTCCTGGAGCCTGGAGGCCTCTGGTTTAGCCACAAACAGTGGCACGGTGGCAGCACTCTTTTTCCCCTCTGGAATATGATCAGAAGTTTAGTTTCTGTTCTTTTTAAGTCAAGGCTGCTCTTTGAGAAGGGGGTTCTTGGAGGTGCTTAAGTATCCCCTGGCTGGGATTGGGGATTAAGGGGTAAGAAGCAGGAAAGAATCCCTGACAGCACTTCTCTGCTAATCCAGAGGCAGCTTGTGGGCTGTTTTCTAGCATCTCATTAGCCACAGCTGCTCAAATGCTGCAGCTCCTACTCTTCATTGGGCAGATTGGTGTTCAAGGGTGCTCACTGCCCCAGCACCCTGGGTGCTTGTATTAGTGCTCACAACTCCAGGGAGAGCCTGCAAAAGAAATGGCATAGTCAATTTATTGTCAGGACTATAAAACTTCCATTTTACCCAGTGTAGGAGGCTGTTCCTTTACCTCCCCGTCTCACCACCACTGTCATTTTCCCAATGAAGCTCTTTGGTTTCACCCCCCTGCCTTTCTGCTTCTTCTGCTCCCTCTTGTAAATCTGACAGACACGCTTACCCTCCCCTGAGCCCATGGGTACCCCTTTTCTGAGGCCCATTGCCCAGGTGGAGGGTGTATTTGGAGGGAGTAGTTCACGTGCCACTGCACCAGTTCAGTCACGAGGGATTGCTGTTTGTAAGCCAAAAATCTCTGCAACCCTGTTAAGCAACTGTTGGTTTGGCTAAATATCAGCAACTGGCCTCAAAATGACCCATTCTGATAATCATATATGAAGTAAAACGAAGTTCCAGGTAGGTGACAACAGGAATATTTTCTCTTTGTAAGGGAAAGTCACCAGCCTTTTGGACTAGCAGGTTGCTTCTGGTGGGTTTTATCTCTTTTTTCCCCCTCTTTTTCAATCAGCTGTACATTTTATGCTAGGAAAATGATGATTTTCTGCATCAAGGATCAAAACTTAGGGAGTTTAACTCCTATTTCTGCCTATGTGCAAAATTAATCCCATTGTTGATATTCTCCCGGTTTATTTTGCCTCTCTGCTGCCTGGGACTGAGTTAGCTGAGATTTGTTGCAGCGATTTCAGTGACTGACATGACATTCTTCCTTTGGGAGATATTATGAACTGGCTTTGATTTTAGGATTGACAGCCATATAATTGGAAGTTCAGTCATTAGGTGGATCAGCTTTAAAGAGGAAAAGTAAGGGCAAGGCAATTTCTGAAATCAGAGCAGGCTTTGGGGAGTATTAGATCTGGCAGAGTACTGCTGCAGAGCAGTCTTAATATGATGACTGTGAAGGAGGAAGGAAGAAAGCATAGATGCTTTTATAGATTCCTGTAAGCATGGTCCAATTTTCACCACAGGCAGGGCTCTCTGCACATCTTGGGTAAAGCCTTAGGTTTAGTGAGAAATAATCATAAACAGGGACAATTAGGGTTAATGCTTATTTGTATAGTCGAGGTACAATGTGGTATAAACAAACCATTGTGGTGCTAGGCTAGTGGTGGTGTAAAGAAATGTCCCATCCTGGGACAATATTTCTGCTCCAGGCAGTGAACAAGTAATTAGAGAGCAAGCAAATACTTATAAATCGATGTGGACTGGCTGTGTGTTTTGAACATGGCCTGCAGATTATAATCCAGCAGAGGTTTGTCATCTGGAATCATTGCCCAAGAAAGGGAGGGGGAAAAAAGGGGCAAAGAAATACTTTCACTCCCCTGTCTCTGCATAAAAGCACGGGATGTTTCATTTGGCAGAAGATGGCCCAGAGCTTAACAACCTCATTTGCTGAAACTGCATTTCACTGCAGTCAGTATTAATAGCTTCACAATGAATAGATTAGATGCTGCAAGTGACAACAAACCTATTTGAGAGAAATTTAATAGGGAAGTTTATTGAAGTTTATTAACTGGATCCTGTTGGCTATTATGAGAACACAGCTCGATAAATCTAAATGTCAGAGCATTTGTTGGAAGGAACTCAGAAAATGCTGAAAATACCTGTTGTCCTCCAGCAGATATGTGTGATTTTGCTTTTCATAATTGTATTTATTGTTGGAACAAATTATGAACACATGGAAGACCAGGATTCATTTAATACTTGAAAACTGTACCTGCAGAAAAGGGCACTGTAGAATGTTGGTAAGGAAAGTCTCAAAGAAAACTAGAGCTTGGACTCCTACAAACCTACTTTTGTTTCCCTGGGAGCAAAGTGGAATAAGTTAACACTAAGTGAAGTATAAAACCAGCCAGAATTTACAAACTGAAATCAGTGCAGAGAGGCTATTCCAGTGACATTCAAGTCTGAGTTATTTACTATGCTTAGGGTGAGGCAGTGTGTGTTATGGGGCTGGACACTTAGGGAAAGATCCAGCTCTTACCACATCTTTTGTGCCCAAGCTAAACCATTCCTCCTGATAGGTCAGGAACTGCACTACCTTCAGGGAATGGTCCATGTTCTTCCTGGCTGTCACTTGTCTCTGCAGGGTGGGCTGAAGTCAAGGACATGACATGCAAGAAGCTGAAGAACCTGGTTCATGGTGGATGTGAACTACAAGATAAGGTGGAGGAGTCAGAGCAGGCAGAAGTACAGCACTGTGCCTTTACCTTGCAGAAAGGGAGCTGCATTGTTGGCAAAATAGGGAGGAAACAGGATTGAGGTTGATTGAAAACACAGCACATATATTGATTGAAAACAACAGTACATATATTTTCTTCTGAAACAAACAAAAAAAAAGCCCGAGAAGATCTACATTTTGGAATCTCTGGGTCAGAGGCAATGAAACATTTTGTTATGACTCAGATGTGCTTTTTCTAAAATATTTCTGTTTGTATCTAATAAAAAGTTGACATAATACAAAAAAGTCAAACTCAGCTTTCATACAAGCCACTCTTTTGGAACAAAAAGTGAAAACATTTAATTTGGAACATACTGATTTTGTATGGACATTTTTAAGCTTTCAATAATTTACCCAATTAAATTTGTAAGCTGATCCATTCTCCTTTCTCAGCAAAACGGCTCTTCTGTCACATCTGCTGGATGGTGGGGAAATCTCTCCTTCCCCTGCTAGAATGCACATAGCAAATACAGAGCTGATTTTGGTATGCAATTGAAAAGACCAGAAGTCAAAGAACATACAAGGTGATGGTATTACTTGTGCAGACAGGTGATCCCAGTTAAGGCAGTGCTGCTCAAACCCTTTCAGCCAGGCAGAGCCATGGTGAATGACAGTATTATCCAGAAAATCTGGAGGAGCAGTTGAGTCCATTTCCCTTCCAGCTGGGTAGTCCATACAGATGATTCAAGGTAACCTGTGTGGCTTTGTCACTGGCAGCTGCCCACAAGAATTTTTTTTGAATTTTATTCCTGAATCATGCAGTCTAGAGTTTGGCAACATGTGCTTGTCATCATAATTTTCATCCTTTGCTTTCAGTGAATGAATAAACCATACTTGTGTTTAACAAGGTGCACTTTTCCCATACAGTCATTGCATAAATCTCTTCCAAAAAATTATCGCTACATTCAATGTTGTCCTGCATCAAGGACATCAATTTCTACCTTAGAAAGGAAAGTAAAAGGTCCCATTTGGTTGCATCCTGTCATTAAAATAATACCTGCTTTCAGAGCCACAGAAAGCAGCTAACTGTTGCTGTCTGAATCCTTTGTGTCTGGTTACAGCGATGTTAAAAACTGTGGGCTTTTCATCTTCTTTGTCCTGGTTGGTTTTCCTAACATTTTTTCTCAGTATGCAAGTCAATAGTGCTTCCCCCCAGATCTCTCCCTGTACCCTGAGCACAGGCCATGGCTTCTCCTGGCCTTTTAAATTCAGTAAGGCTGAATCTGTGCTGCTTGAATCATGAGGATCACCAGTGCTTTGAGAGGGGCAGGAGCATCTACGTGTTACCCAGATGCCTTCTGAAAGACCATAATTTCTTTCTCCTTGTGATCACAGCCTGTAAATCCTTCACTTGAGGAAATCTAATATCAGGAAGCCTTAAACTGAGCACTGGCCTTTCCAGAAACCTGAATTTGAATGTGTTTTTGGATATTAGAGCTGACCTGGTAGCTGTATTTTGCTCTGAACTTTGTTGAATACCAGTGGAAACAAGGAGACTTGGGACCATGGTTATACCAGTGTGATTGCAGGGAATATTAGAGGAAATATTAGAGATGTGAGTTGTGCTGTTAAATGTTTGCTGGTTGTGATGGTCTCATCATGCTGCAAAAGGTGAACCTGTGGGGTTGAACCCTTCTTTTTTTCCAACCCCAAATTCATGCTCCCACACTTACACAGCATAATAGGGGTTTGGAAGCAGAATGCATTTGCTCTCAGTAGGGTACCTTTGACTAGCAGAACTGAAGGTGTTTCAGCACAGCTGGGTAAAAGGCAGTTCCCCTCACTAAATAAAGAATAGTGGCTGTATGCTGGGCTTAGGTGGTTCAGCAGATAGCAAAGGAGGGATTTGTATAGGGGCTGCTATTGCAGGGATGTAGGAAAGCAAGCGTGATCCAGAGCTGTGGGGTTTGCTGGGAGAGGTCTGTGTTGCACCACAGATGCTGAGAGGATCCAGCAGTAAGTGAATAAATAAAAGTAAGTGATGATAACTTCTGCCTGCTGAGGTTATTAGGCACACTGCCAACACGAGGCCAGGCAGCTGCCAAGGGTCCCATCCCAAGAGTGTTCTGACAGGGAGGAGATACCAGGCACTTGCAGCCCTGATCTCTCTGATTTGGAGGCTCCTGGACATGCACTGACCTTTGTAATTGCAGAGCCAGTGATGCACACCCACACACAGGGCTGCAGAACAGCCCTCTTCACTTTCCCCCACGATGTTTTGGGAGATCACGCTGCTTACTGTGGTCCTGTGCTTACTTTTTGGGGGTTTTGTTGGCTTTCTATTACCAAGGCCATTTTCATGCAAATGGTTCTGTAGTCTACCTGCTCCTTCTGCTCCTGCCTCATCTGCAGACCTAATCCTCTCTTCCTAATAGTCCCGTTGGTTGCTATAGCAATGATAAAGTGGTATGAAAAAGCCAGGATGATACTTAAATGTATGGCTGGTATTACATTTTTCTTTCTTTCTCCTGGGAAAGAGAAACCAAATAATGAGGAGTTTGTTGAGGGTTTTTTATTTGGTTTTTTGGTGTATTACTGTTTTGTCAAAAGCTTTAACTTTGGGCTTTTTGGACCCTGGATGCAATCCTCTCTTAGCACCTTTTTAGGCTGGGAATTTTGCAACACAAGAGTAGTTAGAGAGAAACAAGAGCCCAAATTTATGAATACAGGGTACATATCAAGTTGTATTTAAGATACCAAAGTTGAATTTATTGTGTCATGCAGAGAGCAAGAAGTTTGCCAGATCACCATGAAGGGAACCTGCTGTAGAGTGCTTAGGACCCAGTTGGGTCTCTGAAATTATTGAAAGATATCTGAATGTGTTAGCAGAGGGTTTGTTTTGGACTTGCACCAGGAGACTCACTCAGCACTGCTATTGAAAGGGGCGTTTTGAACAGTAAATTAGAAGACTTTAATGTAGTCAAGAGAGAGGAAGGCAAAAGATGGAGTATTTTTGCTCAGTAACTGCATGCAGGAATGGATGTAGTACCAAGCCCTGTCTTTTACACACAGGAGAGCAAAAATTACTTACTCTGTATTTTCAACTTTTTTTGCCAAGTTTGTAGTCAGAATCATGGATCTGTATTAAAAGTTAATTAAAAAATTAAAAGACCCATATTTGTGTGAATTCAGCTCATTCCAGAGCCCACCATGCTGGCCAATATAGGCAAGCAAAATGTACATTTAGGCTGAGAGCATCCCTCATGCACAACAGCTCCTCCTGCCCAGCCATGGTGGGATCAGCTTGTTCCTGCCTGCTGGAGTTCCCTAGGCAAGATCAGGCCATGGATATACTGAGTGAGATGCTCTTTCTGGCAGCTGGCATTTAAAGACACCTCAAGCTAAAGTGCTCAAAAGCCCACCATGGGTATGTTTTTCATATCAATTCTCATAGGGACTGAGTTGGAGATTGGGTTAAATCTCAAATGGGAGGATTATATCACTTCTGAGTTTATGGCTGGCATTAACTCAACATTCTCATTACCTGTGTAAAAGTGAGCCCCCTTTTGAATCGTTTATGGCTTGGCTTGATTAAAAGTGGAATGGAAGCAGAAACAATTTTAATGGACTTAGTGCTCACTGGTATAAAACTAGTGCAAGAAGAGTAATGGTTCCTGCAGTCCCTCATCCCAGATGTATGTGAGATTGAGAGAAAACACATTACCAGAAAGAAAGAATTGACTCATTTACCTATTAGTTACATTCAAGGTTACTTAGTTAAGCGTTCATATAATGTTTTCTTACAGGAGACAGCTTTGTTTCCTTATTTTCAAACACAGCAGCTCATCTTGCTTTCCATCAGCATAGACAAAAATATCAGGTGAGAGAAAACAAGTCTTTTTTTTCCAGCTGCATGTGTCGAGGAGCCTCCCTGGCATGCAGCCCCCATACAACGCTGCCTTCTACTTTGTCCTGTGCTCAAAAGACCGATTAAGTGACCTGCTAATGCCATATGCCTGGGGCTGGGAAGTGCTGGGGGATGATGGAGGAGAGGCAAGAAAGAGTCTGCTCTCTCCTCTACCTGCACAGACACGGGAAATGCCATCCCAGGCCTGCAGACAAGCACGGCAGGAGGCAGCCTCCACCTAGCCTGAGGTGTGGCCAGCTTTTGCCTTGCTGTAAATAACTAAATAGGTGTGAGCTTTCAGAGAACTCCCTGCTAAGGGGATCTGTACTAACCAGAGGCTCTCAGGGTTTATATATCCTCAGCAACTTCATCCAGAGAAAGAGATTGTACCCAGTGCCCCACATGCCTTGCAAAGACAGCCTGCACCTTGGCATGGGGCCACCTCCACACCTAAAAGCTGCAAATGGGGTCACCATGCCTCAGACACTGGTACAAGCATTCCTGAAAGGGTTACTGGTTTTGGGGACTGGCTTTTCAGTTACTTCTTTGGGTTGAAGCTATCAGATGTTGGTGACAGGCAGGTCACACTACTAGCTCTAGGTGCCCCACCAATGACTTACTTTCTTGGTGGAAAGGTTTTGTCTTTACTGTTTAATACTGGAGGTTAAAAACCATGGTCATCCTTCCAGCTCTAGACCTCAATGGGAATGGCCCTGAAGGTCAAGTTTTTTAATTTGGTCATGTCTCTGGAGATTAGAAGAGGTTCAGAGCAAGGGCTTCATAAGGGTTTTTCATCTGTAGGTCAGCTAAAAGGTGAGGGTAAACTTTGCTTCCTGAGTTGATGCCTGCAATAGGAATTGAGGTAGGTCTTGGCAGCCACCTGCCAAGCCATGATGATCCTGAAAAGCACAGGTCCAGAGGCTGCGTCTCCAAGGGACAAACCAAAGGGCAAAGGACAACTGCTGGCTGAGTGCTTGGAAACAGCAGCAAAGAGGTGCTGGAGTGGGGAAACAGGGTGTTTGTGGGGAACACAGAGAGCCTTGAGATCTGCACTTTGTGGCCCCTCTCGTTCCTGATGGAAATGCCTGATGGAGCTGTAGTGCTCTCAACTTCCAGGATGGATTCAGGTGGTTTTGGATGTTCTTGATGGTGGTATCAGAGAAGTAGCTGAAGTGAAACTTGCCCTCTTAGACATGAGAAACAGCTGCTGTCTGAGAAATGCTGAGAGCCTTCAGAGAGGCTGCATTCTCCATCCTTTCTCTTTAATTCTGCTTTTTTGATTTAGATGTGTTGTGAAGGACCAGTAAAAGAGATCCTAGCACATAGTGGGAGTTGAATGTGCTGTTGTCTGTTAGTCATTATATATATTTTTTTGTTATTCATTTGGCACTTTCCGGAGAGTTTTCCCCCCCACATTGTGTAGGCTGCCATCTTCCTTTCTTTCTTTCTTTGTAGCAAGCATGTGGGCGCAGCCTTGCTTACACTCCGAGCAACTGGGGAACCACCATAAATGTAGCTTATCCGCTTTCTGATACATTTTCTTTTGCGTTGGTTTGGATTTGTGCATCGTCAGTAACATCTGTTCTGCTTTAGTGGCATACAGTTTTCCGAGTCTAATTAGCTGGCTGCTTGTAATCAGGACTATTTCAACTGTTGTCATTCTGAATGTTCTTTTTCCCTTTTTTTTAATACCACATTTGCCTGATTGACCTTTTTTGTTGTTTTTTTTCTCTGTCTTTCTATCGGGCTGCTCCAGGAGCCATGGCTAATCATCTTATAACCAATGCTCTGCTTCGTCCTCATGGCACTAACAACCCTTATAATACATTGCTCGGGGAATCGGCGGTCTATAACAACCCTTCTGTCAGCATGTACAACGCACAAGGTGTGCTGGAGTTTCTCTCTAATTTTTCTAGTGAGAATTCCATTTTCTGTGGCTTATTTTGGCCCATTTATTTCTTTTTTTTTTTTTTTCCTTCCTTTTTCTTTTTCCCCCCCCCCCCCCCCCCCCTTTTTTTTTTTTTTGGAACTGGGCACAAAAAAAAAGATCCCCTCCCCTTCTTTTCATTTCAATGCATCTTTCCATCTTCCAGATGCTATTTTTCCATGAGCGATCAAATTCACTTTGAAAGGCTCTTGTCAGTTTTACTCAAAGCATTCATAGTGTTTTGATTTTGATTTTTTTTTTTATTCAGTCTCCTTGCTTTTGTATTGTTTTGGTCTTGTGTGTGTGTGTGTGTGTGTGTGTTTTGTCGGACGCACCCATTCCTCTCTTCGTTGTCAGCGCATTTCCTTGTTAAACCATTCATTTCAGAAACAGGAACACCTCTGAAGGTAAGTGAAGCTAAACTGGCCTTTGACACCAAAGCTGCTCTCATTTGAAATGGCCTAGAGAAATGTGGTCAGCAGTGCACTGGTTTGCTCAGGGAGTAAAATGCAAAATAAAAAACACTGCCCTTGATCTCTAAGAAAAATGACAGCTGAAGCAAGAAGTGTAGGCCAGCTCCAAAGAGCAGAGCTGAGATAAGAAATGTTTTGCCGTTTGCATTTATATATTTTATCTGCGCTACTAGGGGAAAAAATAATAGAAAAAAGGTGTAGTGAATCTAGATAATCTTTGATATCCTCCTTTTGGCAACAGAAGAGAGACAGGCAGAGTCAGTTGTACCTAATGGAGGTTTCTGCTATGGAAATCACTCTTGTCACCCACATGTTTGTCTCTGCTCTGGCTTCTGTGGGAAGGGACATTGTTTGCAAGCTGATGTCCTGGTGCTTCCTTGAGGGAGAAGCAGATGTGTTTAAGTAGGGCCTGAGGAGGAGATGGGGAGTGTGGAGCTCTGACAGCTCCTGTCTCTTGGTGGCTTCATCCTGCTCTGCCCCTTCCATGGGGTGTTTTATTTTGGTCTTACTTGTAAGGTGGCTGAATCACTGCAGAGTAACACTGCATTCCAGCACAAGTGTGCCAGCACTCTGTCAGCTCTCCACTCTCGATGAAGGCATCACTTCCCAATCAAGGATATCCAAGAAAGGGAAAATAATAATGGTTATAATGCAAACAGGAAAGCTCCCTTTGTATTCTATGTCAGCTTGTGGTTTATGACAGAAATAGATGTTGAGTATTTGCATTCAAAGCACAAGGAGAGCACATGTGTTTTAACCTTTTTGCTGTTTTTTAATTTTCTAAACTATGCTAACTTTGTGCAATAAATTTGCTTCCAATAATGCTTTTTTAAAAGGGGCTACTGTTAAACATGAAATGCTCTGAATTTTAAGAATTTCAGTGTACTGCAAATGTTGAAATGAGCTTTGATGTTATGACTAGTTTCTTGCATGATAACCTTGAGGGGTGGGAGTCTTTTAAATCAAATGGCAACAGGTAATGCTGGGTCAGCATTTGCCTTAAGAGGAGTCTTGATGTTCAGGTCTGGGTGCTTCAACTGAACCCAGGTGATTTGGGCAGAAATGTGTGTTATATGTGTATTAATAATTTTGTGTTCTCCAAATTTTTAATATTAGAACCTGATACACTTACCTGAGCTAAAAGAATGTTATTCTGCAAAAATAGCATAATTTTTTGCAAGTGCTATTCTGTTCAACACAGTTAGATGAGTAACAGAGAAACTTATCCAGGCTTCATCCATGGGAGGTGAAGAGAGTGGGGCCAACAATGGTCCCATTTAAGCTCCTGGAGCTTTGCCATTGACTTCAGAGGGAGCAGAACCCAACCCATTCTTTTCAGGAGGCTTCAAGTTAATTAATGACCATAGAACTTGTATAGCTATTAATTTTCAAACTGGTTAGGTCCCTGGACAATTACAAACTTAATATTAGGAGATCCCATGGCAGAAATGAAGGGTAGCAAAACCGGCCAGGCCTAGCGGTCTTGGTGGCCCTTTGGGGTTTACAGATGCTGCAGCAGCAGGAATGCTGAAGCCAGGAGAGTGCATTGTAAAAGTAGATGCTGTCATCATCTCTGGGTGTGCCTTGGCTGCAGTTGGCAGGCAGTGAGGCATTGCTGGCTAATGCCATCCAACTAACTCATTCCACTTCACTAAGGCTGTGATTCTTTTTGCACCTTCATGTGCTGGCCGTGGATGGGGCAGGACACCCCAAGGAACAAGGGACTGAGCTGGTCCACCTGCGTCTTTTCCTCTCCCCAGTTATGTGTTTTAAAATATCGTCTCTGCTTAAGCCAAAGCTGCCACATAGACAATCACCAAGGGCAGGAAGTCCTAAAAATTACCCTTGGAAAGAGGCGGGGAGTCAGACCCTGAAAGGCCAAAATCCCATGTTCCAGTGGCAAAAGCGATTCCTTGATAGGACACAGAGTGTAGAGGGAGCAGGAGGTGGTAGGTGAGGGGCCGAATGCTCACTGCCATTGGAAGCTGAGGGACATACACTGGCTCAGTCTCTCCAATGCAGGAAAACATCCCAACACCTTTTGTCTGAACTAATTTTGAGAAAAGGTGTTAACAAGCATTAATGACCATTAACAAGCTCTGCTTAAAATCCAACGTGCCACAGACCGCTTGAAGAGTGGGAAGCTGAGCATTATTACTGCCTCCTCATCTTATTCTCTGACTTCTCTTGTTTTAAACCTTTCTTAATAGTTTCATTTAGCAATGCCATTATTCAAACTACTACTCCTCTTTTTCCTTTTTTTTTTTTTTTTTGCCAAGTCCATGTAGTTTGCCATATGTTTGGTTAAAGTGAAAATCAGATTTACCAAAGTTTGTAAAATGCCAGCAGCCCCATGATGAGCAAAGTCATACTCTTACAAAGCACTGTTGCAAAAGATGGACGGCAAAACATTTTTAGCAAGGAAACAGATTTCAGGTTCAACTTCCAGGGGTTATTATACCTAACAGTAAGTAAAGACATTCATTTTAAGACTTTGGAAGTGACAATGACAGTGCCTGTCTTTTCAAGCATGACCGTTACCAGCTTTAGACTTTTCTTAAATTTCCTGGCATTATTTCTTCATTTGTGTTGCACGCTGAACATTTTATAATGGCATTGGAAAACAGTTTAAATGTGATAATTTTTTAAATAAAAATGTAGACTATTGAATATTGCGCGTAAAATATTTTTTTTCCTGTCTAAAATGTCAATATTTTTAACCTGAAATAAACCTTGTAACAAATTCATGTATTCTGGGCAGTGGAAATTATTTCCGTTAACTCTCTTTTCTGCATATCATCAATTTGCTTTTTACTCATGTTTCTCCTACTGTCGCTGTAAGCTTACTTGTTGTTTTTTCTTTCCTTTTCTTCATGCTGTCGTTTAGAGCCCTACAGAGAGACAAGTATGGGAGTAAAGCTAAACATTGCATATCAAATGTAATTTTTTTTAGTTCACTTTTATTGCATCACATATAGATGATGTAGTTAATAAAGGAAATTAATCTCACAGTTTTGAAATCGAAAGACTATGAATATACATATGTATATATATGTGTATGCGTGTGTATGTATGTGTGTATATATATATATATGTTTGTGTACATATATATATAGATGAGATTAGATGATGCTTTCTTTGTTTATTTCTCATTTTTGTGGTATCATTTACCTGGCATAGTTTCTCATTTAGTTGTGTATGCTTTTTTGTTTTGTTTTTTTAACCTTCACGTTTTTATTTGCGAGGTCATGGCATTTTTATACGGCGTGTTTCATTGCAGCCCCCACTCTGTTCTCTCCTGCAATGCCTCCCATTTTATTTCTGCACCAAACCCCAGATCTATGCATTGGCAGCAGGAGCACAGTGCTCAGTGCCTCAATGCATACGTTACTCAACAAAACCATCAAGCAGATGCTGTTGTACCTGTCACCCATTACATACGGCCCTCCCCCCAAAATGCTCACTTTTCATTTCTCCCCAAGCATCGTGACTCGGTTGGAGAGCTTTCACCGTGAAAATCAACGGCTTTGCTCTATGTCTGTGATGGCTAGTTGATTTTTTGGCATAGCTCCCTCATTTGCTGGGGAACCCAGGATACAGCAGCACCCTCTAAGCTTCAGAAACCTAAAAGGTGACCGACACATTTGGGGCATTTCACTCAAAAGCAAGAAGAAGCCTTCAGTAGCACTTTCCAGCCCTTGACATACAGCAACTACTCCATCGCAGATATAGACTGAATCCTGTATTTTCAGAAGGTACACATGCCATGTACTAAGCATGGTATGAGCAACTGGTCATCTGAAATTGTCAATTTAATGGCTTCTCTGATCCACTGTGCCTTGCCGGGAGTTGCCAGTTCTTGGCAATGCCTGAAGCCCTTAGCTGAGAGATCGATAACTTATTTCATGCATCCCCACGTCTGCTCTCCTTCCAAGGAGACCAGTGATCCCAGAAAAGAAAGTGTAGTGGCTTAACTGCTGGGCCTGACTTTCTTCTCCCTTGCCCACTCATTCTGGCATTGCTCTCAAAGCACTTCCCTACCATCTCCTGTAGTGCTTTGGGAAAGAGCTGAGCTCCAGCCTTACGTTGTCAGCAATGAGATACCTATGGAGATGCGATAGCCACTTAGAGCGGAGGCACCCCGAGATCTTGCTACTCCTCTCAGGTTCCCATGAGCCCACCATAGCATGGCAGTAATGGTACTTGCTGTACCCTCCACTGAAGCCACTGCTTTAACTTTGCAGGTGGAATAGGAACTATTTTTAAAGGCTTCACAGGACCCCAGAACAGCTTCCTCCAACATCAATTGTATTAGAAAATCCCCACCTGGCCAGTGCGGAGTAAATAATTTTGGTTGTGCCCTTGAGCCAGAAGAGGTAGGGCATTTAGCCTTGTTTGAGAAAATCCTGGGCCAGGAAGCACTTTGTGCCTCCACCTTGCTGATCCCTGAATCCTGCCATTCAGTCTTTAGGTCTTTATTTATCCCAACAGCCTGCCCAGCAAAAGGGGAAAGCAGATTTTTTTCCCTCTAGGAAGGATACACTCCCAAACAAAGTTTTGGTAGTGATCAGCCTGGGCTGCAAATACTTTTCCCTCAGCTGAGAGGAATTGCCCCCTTTCTCCAAAGCTCCTAGAGCCAGAGCAATTGGGACCAGCCCAGGGTCATGTAATTTTCAGCTCCCCCCAGAATACGTAAAGTGCGAGAGCTGTAGGAGAATGCTGGCAAGGAGAGGTTATCCTTCCGGCTGGATGTTGCCACATCAAGTCACACACTTGACAGTGCTTTCCATTTTTTTTTGGTGGGAAGCCCTTGACCACCAGCTGGTTAGATGGAGCTGCGCCCTCCCATTTTGGCCGCGACGCTCTCCTTGCTGCCCAGCCCCAGCAGCCGCGGCAGCCTAGGAAGGGGGTTTGAGTGTGCACGTCCCGCATGAGTGTCCTGTTTGTACAAGTCACCCTCTCTTGTGTAATGTTTTTCAGAGGGGCTTCTGAACAATGCCAGGGATACAAGTGTCACGGATACTCTACCACTGAATGGTAATCACGGCAACAGCTACAGCATCGCCAGCGGCGAGTACCTCAGCAACTGCGTGCAAATCCTTGACCGCGGGTACAACCACACGGAGAACGCCCTCGAGAAAAAGATCCTGAAGGAACTCACCTCCAACTACATCCCTTCCTACCTGAACAACCATGAGCGCTCCAGCGAGCAGAGCCGCAACTTGATGAACAAACTCGTCAACAGCGTGGGCGGCGGGAGCGAGGACGACGCCATCGTGCTGGATGATGCCACCTCCTTCACCCACGAGGAGAGCCTGGGCCTGGAGCTCATCCACGAGGAGTCAGACGCCCCACTGCTGCCTCCCCGGGTGTACTCAGCGGACAACCACCAGCCCCACCTCTACAGTCGGCGTCGCATCCCGCAAGACAACAGCGAGAGCTTTTTCCCTTTGCTGACCAACGAGCACACGGACGACCTGCAGTCGCCCAACAGGGATTCTCTCTACACCAGTATGCCCGCGCTGGCTGGCATGCCCATGGCGGAGAGCGTCACCGCCAGCACCCAGACCGATCCTCCACCAGCGAAAAGCGGCGGTGGCGATGCCGACGATGTTTACTACAAAAGCATGCCCAATCTTGGCTCCAGGAACCACGTCCATCAGCTACACACTTACTACCAGCTAGGTCGAGGCAGCAGCGACGGTTTTATAGTCCCGCCAAACAAAGAGGGAACCTCCCCGGACGGCAATGCAAAAGGACCCGCTCACTTGGTCACTAGTCTATAGAAGATTCAGCAAAAATAAAGCAAAGAGACAACTAAAAGCCTCTCCGTAACGCTCGGTTTACTGTTCTGAGTTAATCCAAACAGTGGTAATATTGTGTGTACTCCTAAATCTTCATGCTGTTCAAAAGGAAATTCTCAGACTTTTTTTACTGGAATTTTTAGGCCGGCCCGGAGAGGACAGTAACTGCTGCCCCCCTTATCTTCCCATCCTTCTTCCCTCCAGACAGACTTCATTATGTTAATGAAAGAGATAGATAACGGCACACTTCGTGGCCTTCTCAAGTTATGCCGTGTTTGTTTAAACAATCCTTGATGCTGTGTTGCTCTTAATACCGAGGACCTGATTTAAGAGGGAAAAAAAAATAATAAAAGGCCAAAAATGTGCATTTGAAACTAGTAGCGATGACGCATCTAGGTGGGAGCGCTGCGTAAAACAAGCTAGCAAAACTCTTTCTTACCAATCCAGATCACATCATGGGTTATGGTCACTCACCACTTGGTTTCGCTGCAGCGCCCTTTGCTGCGGGAGCAAACAAAACATAAACAAATTTAATGAGACGGAAGGGAATCCTAGAATCCTGTGCTAAAGGCATATTTTACATTTTGCTGTATTAACGGATGATAAAAACTAATGGCAGAAAAAGAGAAGCGAACAATTTCTATGTAATGTACAGATACTAGCATTGCACATATAGTCTGCTTTCTGTTCCTCCAGAACTTGCGTCCCTGTTAATGTAGTGGAAAAAAAAATAAGAACTTTTTTCTGTTGTGCTGGTCTTGTAAGTTTGTCTACCAGTAGGAGCAAGGCTTTTCATAACTTTCTTTTTTTTTTTTTTTTAATTTTGTTTTGCCTCTTCCACTGCTCCTTCCCTCTGTCCCCTCCCCATCCCAATAAAAAAAAAACTCACTGGGTAAAAAAAAAGCCAAACCCAGCATCACTTTCTAAGGACCATTTTTAGTAACACCATCACCATTTCTTTTCAGCCAAGCCAGTCTTTTAATTTCCTCGCTGTATAACCTTTTTCAGCCGGCATGTTGCCAGCAGACCTTTTGGCAGACTAGAGCAGGGCAAACTTTCTCGTTGTCAGTGCACAACCGATCGTGACGATAATCCTGTGAAGCATCTCTGGCGAGTGGCCCCTCAGCCAGGCCCTGGGGTCACATCCAGGGACTTGAGAGGGGGGTTCATAGTCACAGTGGGGGTTCTACAGGAGACGGCCATTTCCCTGGAGGAGCAAAGGGCCTTCTCGGCTCAGTCTGGTCCCCGGTTTAGGCACTTGTACTGCAGTGGTTAAGAAGAAAATAGATTGACACGTAGTGAGCTAAAAAGTACTTTGCAGTGATTTTTAATAAAAAAAAAAAAAAAAGAAGTCCTCTGTTCATTATTTTTCCTAACAGGAAATTTATTTATTTGACCAGATTTTTAAGTAACATAGGCTTTCTGGAGGTAAATTAGCAGCACGGAGTATGAATTCTTCTTTTTCTCTTTCTTTTTTTTTTTTTTTTTAATTTATGATCCATTTTGTACGGTCTCAACAGTTGAATGACCTCATTACTAATATTTGTTGTAAAAGTGAAGCTTGTTTGCCAACCAATAAACAACTGATCACGATTTAGAAGATACTGTATGTATGTACTGTACAATTAATCTCTCTTTTTTTGTTGTTGTTGTTCCTCTCTCCATTACTGTCTTCAGTATGAGTCTCCACTCCTTTATGGCATGGGGGAGCAATGCCGAAGAAAGGAGGCCTAAGCTGAAAAATTTAAGCACAAAGGTTATGCAGCTGGCTAGAAATATCAGGCTGGTGGTACTTGTTTAGGGGCAAGAACAACACTGGTTGACATTTGTTGCAGGTGATTCTAGGTCTGTTTTGTGCCTACTGTATAAAGTAGCCAATGACACGCGGATGATTTGAGAATAGTGTTTCATGTGTCGTATCTTTTAATCATTGTAATGGGTTTTTTGGATTTTTTTCTTAATTTTCTTCTTTTTTTTTTTTTTTAATTTGGGTTTTTTTGAGATTAAAAACTGCTGGTAGCATGTCAAAGAGTAAAACAAGTCCCCGTTAGGCCTTCTCGGTCGTTGTTTGCTGTCTCTTTATTTTCTTGCTCCGGGCACATGCCAAGCGCCATCACCATCCTTGGCCACGTCGTCCTTCCCGCTCCACCTCTGCCAATGGCCCACTGGCACTTCACTGCTCTCCTCCAGCCTCCCCCTTCCAATCCATTGAGGGCAATCAGGAATACAGAAAACCACAGAATAGACTGGAAAGGTTGACAGGGAAAATAACCACCTCTGGGTATGATCAGTACTGAGTTTTCAGTACGTGATTTTTCACAAAGCCCTCCCATGCCCTGGGCTTCGGGGCTTGGTGCTGCCTCCATCTAAACTGCAGCTATCCAAGTCCTGTTGTGCTGGGTAAAAGCCAAAAGACTTGGAGCAGGTGGGTGAGGGGTGTGTTAGACAAGATATTCCCAGTGCTGGAGGATAAATGCAGCTGCAGAGCAGTGGAGCAGTTCAGCTCCATCCCGGGGTGGTCCTCGCGTTGGGGCAGTGCTGCTTGGTGCTTCTCAGCAGAGTCTTGCTGGGGAAGAGAAGCAGGGCTGGTGGTATTTGATGGTATTCATGGCCTGCTAAAGAGTCTGGTTTGAGTTGCCTGAGTCCTTCCTGCATCCACTCTGGACAAAACATCTTGGGGAAGAAACTCCATGTGGAATAAAGCACTGATTGCAACAGTGCCTCTTGCCAGATCTAGGTTGCCACAAGGGAGCATTTCCTATTGGAATATTGGGGAATCACCTGACTTCTTAGCAGAACAGCCACTGGCCAGCCAGGTCATGCTCTTGCTCTTGATGCTGCCTCCCTGTTTCATTTTATTTTCCGTGCCAGCAGCGATGGAACTGGATAGCACATGGTGGACCATGCTTGCAGGCACAGAAGGCCTTTCACACCCGTGTGGTCACAGCAATCCATCTAGCTGCCCAAGAGAGGCTGCTGGGGCTTTAAATAATCAACATACCTTTTATTTTGGAGAAGGTGAAAACTCTTTTACTGTATTAGACTCAAAAAATAGTTTTTCAGGAGTATGGTGGAATTGAGTTCATGCAGAGGGTGAGATACACCCTAGCAAATACCATCTTGGTAAAGTGGGAGGCAGGTCATCAACAGAGCATTTACCAGTGTTCCTGAAACTCTGCAAGAACAAACCAAGTGGTGGATTTGCTATGGGATGGTTATGTCCTACTAAAAAAACTACTCTTGGTCATTATTCCCCAGCCTTTTTATGTATGTCAGGTTTATCAGTGTTCAAGCTGTTTTTCCCCCTCTTCTCCATCCCTTCTCTTTTGTCAGCCTACCCATGCCTATTAGCACTTTGATTGCAAAAAAATGCTGTTTATTTTCAAGCTGATTATTTCTGTCCCGAGGCTGTTCTGATATCACAGGATTCACTGTTGATGCTTCTTACAGCTTTGTAAACAGCTGAATCACAAAATAGAGGGAAAATATATATTATTAATTTTATTAAGCCAGAAATGGCTTAAGATTGTAATGTAGTGGGGGTGTTTAATGAAGGGGAGCAGGACACAGATTATTTATGGCATTTTTTTCCCCTTGAGAACAGATTTTCTTGTGTCAGATAGTTGATTATGGGCATGGTGGAGGGTGATGCTTATTGATAAGTAGCTCACTATATACAATTCTTATGTGACTGGCAATGGCATCTTCTGTGCAGACTGCAGCATGTGAAAATCAACTCACTGTGAAGTCTTCGGTGCCTACAGTGCTCCTGGGGTATCAGGGAGAGCTACAAAACTTCTAAGGCATTTCTTAATGCTGAGCCAAGGCAAGAACATGGGAAAAAAGCTTGATGAAAAGGCAGTAGTGGTTATGGTATTAAATCCATGTTCATGCTTGGGGCACGTAACTTTGTAGGCTGGGTTGAAGGAGATAATCAGTCCTGTACTCGAGGGATCTTTTCTAGAGCTCCATTTAACAAAACAAAACAAAACAAAACCAAAAAAAAAGAAAACCAACAGGAAAAAGAAAAAAAAGAAAACCAGATTTGCCTTACAGGGAGAAAATTAAAGCTTCATCATTCAACTGCCAGAAGCATCCCCCTTTCAGCTAAAAACAAATAAAAGAGAGGCAAACAGGTAGTGCTTGATCTGATGAGAACATCAGCTGATACACAGACCATTTTCTGAAACCCAGGGCCACCTTTGGGAAGCATGAGCTGCCAGGCATGTTTGCAGTGAGGATTGTTAATTGGAGGATTGTCGATCCATTTGATTTAGTTGTCCCTTCAGAAAGCCTTTCTTGCAGATGGGAAGAGGGGGATGGAGGAGTGCAAGGCTTCGTGCTTTGCATTTTCCTGAAAATCATCTTAGGATGCTTTACAGGTTATGAATCCATTTTTTCACTCCTAATTTGTGCAGGACTGGGGTTTTTTTCCTGTGTAATCCCATTTCAGACTACCCCATAAAGAGCTGACACATGAGTTTACTGCTTAAGGGCAGTTTGACTACAGCAGGCAATTTCCTGCAAGAGCCATCAGACACTGTAAGATCTCCCTGAAACGTGAAGGAGAAGCACAAGGCAAAAGACATGCCAAGAAAGACCATGTAGCCTGTAGGGTTGCTGGGAATGGGGGTATTCCTCACAGCTTTGGAGGCACTGTGTAGGCAATATTATTTATCATAGTCCTGTTCATTTCTGCCTGTTGGTTGCTTTTAATTCCTTGACATCTGTAGTTGTTAACCAATCTTTTTCCTTCCTCCCTGCCCCCAGGTAATAAGCGATGAGAGGGCCAGGAGAAACAGTGGCGATAGTGGGAGGCACTGAGTTCCTGGGGGTCCTTTTGTGTCCCTGTTGCCTGCATCCCCCTTCCCTGACCAGCTGGCCTCTCTCTCACACCCCCATGTGCTCTTGATCTCACTAGACTATGAAGAATGTAATACCCTGCAGAATTGCCTAGTCAGCAGGGATAGAAAGCTCATCTGACCAAAAACCTCTCTCAGGAAAGCCTAAGAGCACGGCCTCAGTCATCTGTCACACCCTGATCTCCTCCTTACCTTTAGAAAGAAAAGTACTTTATTTTTAGCTATCTGCTGCATTCAGCTACACTCTATGCAAATTTTATTTAATGAATATTTTAGGGTTTAAATAGTCTGGGCTCCTGAGCATTCTAGAAATGTCATGTTGTTGCAGGCTCTCTGGTAACGGTGTGGAGGACATCCTACAGTGTAAAGCTGAAGCCAGATCAAATCTGTGATTAGTGCTCCTGGGAAAGGCAGCCATGGGTTGTTCAGTGACTGTCCTCGGTGGGGGCATTAGCAGTGCAGTCAGGGGAGGGCACTGGAGGACCCCTGGGAGGCAGCAGCACTCCCCTTTCTGGACTGAGACACATTTTGTTCAGCACAGGTAGCTGGCTTAGGGCCAGTTTTGCTCTTCCAAAGGCTTTGGCAAGCCCTGGGCATGCATGGATCATACACCAGATCATTTATCATCCCAGTTCAGAAGAGGCAGTCTGTTTTAAGCTGAAATATTGAGACTAGCCAGGATGGCTTGGAAATCTTCCTTTTTCACAGCAAAATAGCTTTTTACAGGTGTTTACTGTTTATTGTATTCAGTACACGAGACAGATTGTGATAGTCTTCTTCAGGAAAATGCCAAGAACAAAAAAAAAAAAAAATCATCCTAAGTATTTGCTGTCTTTTCATTTCTTTACTCTCCACATATTTTCTTTCTTATATTTCTACTCCTTAAATACACTGTACACATGTAAAAACCCAAGCTAAAACCTCAATAAATAAACAAAAAATATTGGTATACAGAGCAATTATTATGTGTTAGAAGCAAATGCTTGGTATTTTAGCAGTGCTGCTTAAAACCCCAAAGAGCAGCTTTGAAGATACAAACATAGCTGCTGCACAACCTCCTCAGCTGGTGTGATGGCAATATTTGTTTGTGCAGGTGACCAAATATCTCCAGCTGCCACTTAAAATCGACTGCATCTTGTGTTACAACTTTGGAAAGGTTATTTCCAGCAGAAGGGTGCTCAGTGGGTAAATTATGGCAATAATAAAAGTGTCTTCAGCCTGTCTTCTCCCACTTCTCTTGGAGGCATCTCAGGCAGAGTTAAGTTTGGGTCCCTGTGGCAGAAAAGCTCCCTCCAGACATGAGCCCTGCAGCCTTCGTGTCCCACCAGCAGCAAAGGCTTTGCCTTTCAGCCCGTGGTAATATCTGCTGAAAAATGGTTTTGGAGGATGAATGTTGAAAACCAAGCTTTCAACAAACTGGGTGGAGGATGTCTGGGTATTCACTTGGGAATTAGCAGCAGTGCGCCCCAAGCATCTCTGAGGGCTTGGTTGCACAAAAGCTGCAGAGGGGATGTGGGAAAATGAACTTTGGGGGGGGGAGGATTAAAAGAAAAAGTCCCTAATTTCTGGCAATGCTTTGTCCTTTGACTGAAATATGCCAAAAAGAGTTTCTCAGGTGCTTTCTGTAGGTAGCTGGAGAGAAGTGCAAGGTCATAGGGAATTAGATTTGAGGCAAGCTAAAGCTTTGCTGTGGCTGTTGGGTGACTGCTCTGGCCAGCCCCTGATTTCCTCACTTAAAAAAAAGGAAAAAATAAGGTTTAGTGGTTTGCCACAAAGCAGCTTTTTGGTTTGGGTTTGGGGTTTTTTTGAGAGGGCCCCTTCCTGATAAACAGAAGATTTTTTTTTTCAGTGCAAGTACCTCAGCTCTGCCCTTTGGTCACCTTTCCCTCACCTACCTCCTTGCTTGCTTATTCAAACAGATAAAAGGCCTCATTGCTTAAGCTGCTGTTGATATCAGCTAGGAAGAGTGCTACATATTAAATAGGTGGGATTTTTGATTTTCTTTATTCTTTATACACTGTGCACCCAGACATTTTCCACTACTGGCAGTTTGTACTGTAATGCAAAGCAGCCCACTGGGCTAACAGCAGTGGAAATGAAAGGAGAAAATGCATCCCACTACTTAGGAAAAAAAACAAAAAAGAGAGATGAGCAACAAGGAAAGGATGAATGTCCCTCTTCCTCAGAAAAGAAAACCAAAAATCAACCAAAACAGCCAAGCTGGCAGTTGCCTGAAAAGTTACTGGTTCTGCCCCCACCACTTTCCCTATGATGCCCTAGAGAACAGCATGTACTTGTAAGAGTGAGATATAGCATGAAATAATTTATGCTTAGAAAATGGCTCCAGAATAACTCCTGATTCTTCTTGAATGTGATTATCTTATCTTAAGATCTCTGTGAAATATTATTTATAAAAAAGCCTGCCATGTGGTCACCCCAAAGGGCATGTGGCAGTGTCCTCCCAACGCGAGGTTGTGAAAGGAGGTGCTTTCCTCCCTGGAGCTGCAGTGATTAGACAGGCAGCTGTAAAGCAGAGCACTCAGGATGTAAAGTGCCCTTCAGATAATGTCTGATATCAAAACAAATCTGTTTACTCTGCAGTCATTTATACTGAATATTTATTATTAAGGGGCGGGGGGACCCTACAGAAAACAATGCAGTTTGCTCATACAAGCCCTGTTGTGTTGATACAAACTGGTGGCTGCAGCTCAGGGATGTGCTAAACACAGAGGAGCAAAGCAGCACCTCAGTGTCACTCTTCTTCTGCAGAGCAGTGGGCAGCAGTGGATGATGCTGCTGTACAACAAACAGGGCCAAAGCCAGGCAAAACTGTGGCACCAAATTCAGCAAAAAGGGTGGGAGGACATTCCCGATGGGATTATACATTCACCTTCCCTGAGCAAGCCTTCCTTTTCAAGGCAAGTCCGGGCATCCCATGCTTTGTTTGGGGATGGAAATGACCTTGAAAGTTGCAGGTGGTGGTTGCAGGGTCCTGCTCTGGGGATTCACCTGCTCTCCCCTTGTTTCCCACAGAAGGCGGAAGGACGCCGAAGCAGGAGCCAGTCTTCAGGCGAGTCACCATGGAGGACAGTGTCATCTAGCGCCTGGGGACACGCCAGCCCGCCCCGGCCGGCCCGTGCCAGCGCACCGCCGCGGCTCCTCTGTGCCTCTCTTCACCCGTCCCTCGCTTGGGATCGCGCAACAGGAGAGGCTGGAGAGACTGGCCTCCACCAAACCCTCAGCAGCCCTTGCACCCCCGAGGAGAGAACAGCCCGGCTGAGATTCCCGCTGCCCCTGCACAGCAGCGCTCTGGGAAGCGCCCTCGCCTCGTTTGGTCGCTCGCCTCTTTTTTTAAGATGAGCAGAACGGGTGAAAATTGTCTTTTGTAATGAGAAATGAGTTTCACCCGCTCCGAACACTGACTTTGCAACTTGCTAACACTTGAAAGATGGCTGAGTGTGCTTAATCCACCACCCTGGGCCCCTCTCCACGCTCGCAAGCTGGGCTGTGTAAAGGGGAACCTGCCAGATCCAGGTTGCTGTTGTAAATACAGACCTGTCAGTGCGAAGAGCCACCAAGGGAAGGACCAGAGGGACAGAGAAGTAGTCCTTACATCAGAAGAAGCTGAATGTGCCAGCAGAGTACTGTCAAGCGAAGCTGTTGCTTGTAAATAGGGACCGGCGCATGTGTCCAGCAGCAGCTCCACTTGGCCAAAGCTTCTCGGGGGAAAGCTGCTCAGATTTTATTGTCTTGTGTAAATAGAGATATTTTTTTGGGAGAAAAAAAAAAAAAAAAAGAGCCTTAGTATCTTGAAGATAGCGTTTCTCAATCAGCTCAGCTGGGGATGGATATATGGGAACCCATGGGGTCTGCCTGCTGGAGGCTGGTATGAGCTCTCACAGCCAAGCTGTGCCATCGCCACGGGTGCAGGAGGCACCTGAAGAAGGACAGACCTGTCCAGCAGAGGACTTGGCAGACACTTCTCCCTAGTCCCTGTAAACAGGGTGAACTCAATGGTCCCATGGTCTCCGCTGGTGTAAATACTCAGCTACAGCCCACAGAGGACTTGGACTGCTCGGTGCAGTTGTGGGAGGGGGGAGGGTGGGATGGGCAGAAATCATCTGAGAGAGGGATGCAAACCCCATCAGCGTGGTGAGCCCCAGGCTTTTAGCATTAGTTTAAAAAAAAAAAGGGAAAAAAGAAAAAAAAAAAAAAACCCTGAGGGCTTATTAATGGTGTTGGGCCAACTGTTCAGCTGGGTAAATGGAGGCATGCCTAGACATGTTCTGTGTTCATGTCAGCCAGTGCCTGTCTGTGCAGTTCTGTCTGTGCAATCGCGTGTGCAAGGCTGTGTCTGGTTCGGGGGCTGCCAGCCAGGGCAGGTCCCCGTGCCCGAGTGGCTGTGTCCGTGAGAGAGGAGAGAAAATGGCTCTGTGTGTTGTACTGCCCTTTATTGCCCCAACACGCTCGAGGAGTCGTAAGGAACGCTGCCAGGTCCAGCTCTATTAGCATGAGAGCGGAGTAGTGTCCACACCTCTCCAGGGAACAAGGCTTGGCAGGCAGGGGGATGCTGTTAGCCGAGAGAGAGCTGATAAATCTCTGCTCTGCACTGAGCTGTCATCCACTGTCCCCTGCCGTGGCACAGCAGTGCCCATCTGCAAACACTGCCCGCAGAACAGGGCTGCTCTCAGGCACAGGCGCTGGCAGGATGGTACCTCCTGGAAGTTGGACAGGAGCTTTGGGGTGTCCCTTTCATCCTTCACCACCCAAAGCTTATTTATGCCTTATTTACTCCGAGTCCAACTGTCCGGATTCACGCGGTGCAGGGAAATTAGGAAAAGAGATCGAAATTAGAAATCGAAATCAGAAAAAAGCCCCTACTTGAGAAGAAAACAGATATTTTTGAAAATTACCCCCAGTAACTTTCTCTGGACATAGAAGTCTCTCTTCAGCTTAGCCTTTTGCAGGCAAGCAGTGCCAAAGGGAAGTGTCTGCCCCATGAAGAAGCCAGATAGCATGTAAAAACTTTTGCACTTATTTATCATAGTGTTGGGGCCAAAGCCCCTTTACCTTTTCCAAGGAATGGGTAGTGGGCAATCAACAGAAATTGGAAGCTGCCTCAAGACCCTGAGGGGTGTGGACATCTAGAGTGGTAATTTGCTTGCAGTGGTCCAAGGTGAGCTGCAGGGATAGTTATTTCCTCTTGATTACTTGAAAACCTCCTGTGTCATCCAGCTCAGTGTGGCTGCTGTTACCATTAACACCTAACAACTGCCAGTGCAAAGTGATTTATATATTTATCAGGCCATTTATTTATTTATTTATCAAACCAGTGCACAGGAGGCACCGTGCTTTCATCTGCCACATCTGGATGCCTCTTCCTTTGCCCACTCCTCCAGCCTTGTACAGTGTCCCCAGGCAAGGTGACCATCATCTTGGGGAGGCTGTGGTTTCCCCCCCAGTGAAGGCTGTTAGCTGTTTTTCCAGGGAGAAAAATAATGAAAAATAGGAGCAACCCACCCTGTCTTTGTGCTGGAAATGTGCTGAAGTCAGCCAGTGTATTAAGCAAAATAAATACTTCCAAACTCTTTGGAAGTTCACAGTCTTTCGCAGACATGAGGGGACCATTCTTATGGTTTCTAGAGCCCCAAAGGGCAATGTTAAATCCTGAGCCCGAGGTTTCCTGACCCTGGGGAGGTTTGAGGTGCAGCATGGGGAAAAAGTGGTGACTGCAATTACAGGAAAGAAGATATTCCCTGGTTTCTCACTAGATTGCAGGAAAGCAGAACTCCCCTGGGTTGGGTTGAGTGGTGGATATTTTTTAATTGGAGCACTCACTATTAGTTTCTCTCCGCAGACAATCCCATCATCTCATACCTTAAACCCTTGCCTTTATGTCTAGAAGAGTTACTCTTGGAGGTGTTTACAACAACCTTCAATGTCTCTCTCTCTCTCTCTCTCCAACTCCAAAGAAGCTGACACCCCACAACTTACTGTTGTAAAGATGAGCCAGACCAACCCTAGGTCCTAATAAAAATGATGAATCCCATCCACTACATCCAGATTGAAAGCACACAGGTTACACCTGGAGATGAGCAGTGATGAGGGGGAGGCAGATATTCACTAAAGATTGTGTGTGGGAGGTGCTGTGACCAAACCCACCCAGCAGAGTTTTGATTTAATCCAACCCTGAGTCAATAGAGATTGACATTTCACTTGCTTTCCATATTGTAACTGGACTTCCTTACTCCTCAGGCATGGAATGAATCTTAATACATTGTAATTACTGTACTCCTGGTGGTGAACCGGTATGAAAAGCTATCACAGAAAGCATTAATAAAATGTACATTATGAAAAAGAACTCGGCATTGTCTGAAATTAATAATGCACCAGATTTTTCTCATCCACGCCTGCTCATTACAGGCCTGCCCTTGAGTTTTCTATTAAAATGACTTATTCAGACTACTTGTATAGCTGTGTTCAGTGCAAAGTTATCTGCTGTAGGTTTGCATCCCAGTTAGATGTACTGCACGAGGACTTATTAATCTGTTATATCTTTCAGGCATTGATTTTGGTGACATTTATATAACGCTGGTATGACTAAAATGAACTGATTGATTCATGCCTATGGATTAGTTTGCCTAAGACTTTGAGGCTAGGTAGCTTTATCATGCACTGTAACACCAGAATTCATCACTGTATTATTTACGAGAGACTGAACTGGCTGCATCTCAATAACTGAAGAGATCTTCACTGTTTTATTTATGTATAAATGTTTACTTAATCAGCCGCCAATTTTGTTTAGCAGAATTTGTTCGCTAACGGAAATTGTAAACGATAACGCCGTTTCTACTTTAGAATTTATAGGCTTTCATCTATAGCAAAATCCAAGATTTCCAAAGTGTCTTTGTCTACTGGCAGTCAACAAGCTCTCTTGTATCTGCTTTCTGGTAATTGCAATTAGCTGCTGCAATATTTCACGTAAAAAACAATGCAACCCTAACAGGGAGATCCGAGTGGTAGTGTGTCAAAGTCAACATCGACATCCCAACGCTTACAAACGTTGCTGCAGGTTTAACAAAGCTGCAAGGAGCTACCAGCCAGTGCAAAGGCAGGACCTCAGGGACACGTAGGGTGAGTTCTGCTGCCTTATCTGATGAGAAAGTCCTAATTCCAGGTAAATCGTGTCTCAGTCACATGGGATATATCCCCTGCAACAGCCTGAGGAAAGCCTGGTCAAAGGGGGCAAGGAAAACATCTGCTCACTGTGCATTGCAGCTGGGAAAGTGGTTGGGCTACGAGGAGGGTTTAAGGGTATAACATTCCAGGGAGGCTTAATCCTGAGTTCCCAATCGATGGCACGTGTTTTCTTTGGACCACGCTGCTTCTCCCGGGGACCAAGGAGACTAAAAGGATTTATTAAATGAAAGCAGAGACTTTCCTGTTAGGAGCCATTTAGAAATATTTTTAGTGCAGAGGCACAGAAGAAGTGACATGTTAGAGACCTATAAAATAAAAAGTAGTGTCCAGAGAAGGTGAATTGAGTGCTGCAGTTCACCATAGGTAATACAGCAAGTGGCACTATGTGGGGCAATGAAAAGGTGAAGCCTTAAATGTAGTTATAAGTAATGTTTCATTACCCATCACAGGATTAACCCACGGACTCCTTGACCCAATATACCCATAAGGTGATGAACAACGAGCTTTAATAAGATATTATGCTGTTTTACAGTTTAAAGAAAGAAAGAAAGAAAGAAAGAAAAAAAAAAGTAATAATAATTAAAAAAAAGCCTGTCCCCCACAGCCTCTTGTTGCAGGGTCAGAAGGAATTGCTAGCTCCCTGAGGAACTGAAGAAACACCCCTGCTGGGTCTTCAGCCATACTTCACACTTGTGGTTTGTTTTTTTTAACCATATTTTATTAACATAAAATATTACAATAGTATTAGGTAGGCCCAGGAAATTACTTGCAGCTGGCAATGTGACAAGGGGAGTAGACTTTGCATGTCAGCACCCTGGGCTGTACCTTCAAGAGCATGGGCTCACAAGAGAGGGATGATGAGGGGCACCTGTGCCTCACAACCACTGAACCCATCACTGCAGAACTGGTAAGTGTCTAGTCCCTCTCCATATTTCTTTTTGGCTCTCTCAGGTACAAGAAGGCTGCAATTACATCACTCCCAAGCTTTCCCTTTTACAGGCCAAACCAACCAAATTCTCTCAATCTACAGACTTGTTCTTTTTTCTTTTAGGGCAATTAGGAGAAGCACCTGACAAAGGCTAGGGGGAAAGAAAAGTAAACACAACGTAAGTATGTTGTATGAAGGCCAGGAGCTGCTTTAATCATCTCTGTGCCCACCTGGATGTAACTCTGGTCCCTAATTGGAGAAGTAACAGCAACAGGTGTGGATGGTGCTTAGAGGCCCCATAACGAGCTCCAGGGAGTGTGCTGAGGAGGGTTTGTTTCGTGCAGGCCAAAGCGATGAAGATGATACTGTTTGCAGCAAATTTATAGCTCCTGGCTGAAATGGACATTAGACTTTAGGAAGATGTTTCAAGAGTGCTGAGTTTTGAAGAATGATGACTCTTTGGACCCCTTGGTAAGACACCCCACATGCTGTTTCTGTTGATGTGCAAGTGTGGCAGCTTGACTCGTGTCTCAGCAATTAAATTTTATTTCCTCTCTTGAACCCTGTTTATCCATGCTAATAACTCTCCTAGATCTTTTTGGATAACACCTGCTGTGTAGGAAGGTATAAAATTTTAGGAAAGGCTGAATATTTGTCACTGTAATGTCATCCAAATGGCCTCAACTAAAAGGTGTTGCCGCAGGAGTCTGATTTTTTTCCTCAAGCTTCCCTCCATGTATATGAGCTTTTACTTAGTTATATTTCAAAATAAAATGAAAACATGCGGGTTTTGGTTTTTTTTTTTTTTTTAATCTGTAAGGCTTAAAATGAAGCTGTTACATGCATGCTTCCTTCTGCTTGGATGCACTTGTCAGCATCTGGTGCTGTGGGAAGCTGAAGTCACTGATGGCAAGGCTAAATTCAGCCTCTCCAGTGTGTGTGTTGAGGGGGCACAAACCAACATCTGCAAGGTGGCCTTGGGGTAAAGGTACCTGACCCTCAAGCTGATGTGCCCTGCTTAGACTTCTGCTGTCCTGGGGATGCAGCAGCTGCACAAAAATGGAACTTAGAAACCCCAGTTTTATTTGCATATCCTTTATTTAACTTACTTATGTATTATTGTATGGTGCATTCCCACTCAGCCCCATCCATAAGGACCAGTGGCTGCCTGCTGTTCTGCACCTCTGCTGAATATTAAGCAGCTTCCTAAAAGTGGTGAGGCTGTTGTGGCTGAACAGCTTCACCATGTGCAGGCTGCACAGATATCCAGCAAAGAAATCAAAGGCATGATGTCACCAGTATTTCTTATCTAAAATTAAATATCTGTCTTAAGTCCCCAGACACATGGAGACTTTGTATTAGAAACATATACTGGGAGTTCAAACTCTGAGTCATCTCATATATATTTCACTCAAGCCAAGGGAATAGCAGTGAGAGTAGACCTGCAAAAGAGCAATTCTCTAGTCTAGCAAGATGAGGGAGAAAAAAATGTTCAGGGAAAACACTAATGGGTTCACAAGCAAAAAAATCTTGCCAATGAAACTATTTCTCTAATATTCTGTACCTTTGCAATAAAGACATGATTTGCTGTGGAAAATGCAGCAGAGAATAAGTGGGTCAACTCATGCTCATTAATGGCAGAGACAGAATAAATGGCATATAAACAAGTCCACTCAGAAGGAAAGTGAAAAGATTATTTACACTGAAGGCATCAAATGTTTAGTTTCACAACTGGATTTCAAGAGCAAGTCACAATGCTTTGGGGTAGCATTGTCCAGCAGGGTTAAGCCAAGCTCTGGACATGCTGGAGCTGCATTTCTGCTGCTGCTCTCCACTGCCTTGCTGGACGTGCCAGGTGGCCATTGCTGTGCCCTTTCCAGCACATGCCACAAGTGTTCCAGCCCAGTCATCAGGGGCTAAAGTGGGAGACTTGACGCTGGAAATTACTTGTCCCCATCTGTGCTAAGGGATAAATTGTGCCCGGCTCTATGTCAGCCCACACGCCAGCAGCCACGCTTGGGTGCAGTGAGTATCTGTGGCTCAGGAGCACTTGTCATGTCCCTCTGCCTTTTGTCCCCCTTAGTATCCCCTCAAAGGGCTCTGTTTAGTCCCCAGTCCTGTTCATCTTCCCTCATTCATCTCAGGCTGTGCTGCTCATTTTCTTCCCACTTGGGTAGGCTCAGGTGTTATCAGTACTCCTTAGCTCCTAAACAGGTTTTCTCCAAGGTAGATAAAGGTGTTCCCTACTCTACAAAAAGAAGTTGTCTTCTGCTGTGAGCATTCCAGTCATGAAGGAGCTGTGCACTGGGTTCTCTTGGAATCTGGTGATGCTGCCCATACAGGCAGGCATGGGGCAGAAGGAAGCACAGAGGCATTTCTGGAGTCACAGTGGAAAAAACCCTGCACTAGGCTGTTCTCCAGCTTTTACTGGATTATAGCCCAGACCTGAGACCCAACAGATGCACTGTCAGGTATGAAGTATTGGCCCAAGGTTCGTGCTGGCTCTGTAATGGGAACCAATTCCCCTCTCTAATGCACAGTTGTTGCATTGCATAAAAATCATTATTACACATTGTGAAATCTAATTACATTATTGCACACTGTGTATACATTCTAATAAAGGCAGTGGAAGCAATAACACTGCTAGTAATACACTGTTCCACTGAAATTACTATTGCTGTCAATTTTACATTCATTTTTTCTTGATTTACTCTGAAGAGCAATGCTTTCAGCCTGCTTGCTTTGGCAGGTGGATGAAGTGTCAAGACCTTACAAGGGTGGCAGAACCCCACAGCTCCTACTGCGGTAGGGAGCATGTGAGGGGACTACCATGTCCCAGCTCTGATACCCAGTGGTGAGACCAGTCCCCTCCTGAGGGTTACAGTGCTCTCCTGAGATGGGTTCAAAGCCAGCTGGGCTCAATTTCCCTTGAAAGTGCCCCTTCTCCCCACTGATTGTAGCTCCTTGGGTACCTGTGCTCTTAGAGGTCTGAAACCAGCTCAGCTCAAATGTCTCCACCCCTCTGTTATCCAGGTGTACATGAGGAGAAGGAGGATAGATGGTCCTTTGGCTTAATTCAGAGATATGTATTTGCCAGCGTTGAGCTGAGAGGGATTTATCTCTCAAAGAGTATTTTCAGTTCTCTGCTTCCCCACAGTTAACTTCTCATTGTAAAGCTTGTGTGATGAATATGAACTGCTAGTGCCAACCTGCTGGTTTCTTGCACTCTGCTCTCCTTGCAAGCTGTCACACAAGCTCTTTTTAGCAGTGGAAGAGATGAGGAGGGGCTCCTTAAACACCTCAATGTCTTCAAGGAGGTAGGTGCAGATCTGCCAGCCATTGCAATACTGTTTGCAATGTATCCTGAATCCATCAGCTGAAGAAATCACATTGGGAGCTAAGGAGAGACTTGTAGGGGTTGTGATGATCTTCTGAAGATCCCTGGCAAGTGAGCCCAGGGTTCAGCCACTGAAGATAAAGAAAGGAAAAGGAAAGATGTCAAACCACAGTTTGAGGAAAAGTATGACTTTGTATTCCCTTTCCTAGATGGTTTCACACCCTGGAAGCTGCTGTCCCCATCACAACCTCTTCATAAGGAGAGAGCGCGAGCCTGCACTGTTTCAGTGTGTCTTTACTGCTAAATGAAATGGGATACCAAAAGCTGGTCCCCAAACAGCCAAGCATTTGCAGGAGAAAAAGCCTGGTACAGCTGGAGTTTCCTGTAATGCCTTTCTTCCAGGCCAAAAGCTGTCCAGAGTCCTAGTGCTGGAAGACAACCACAGCTGGTTCATCACTTTTCCCGACGTGCCGAGGTTGGTCCTTGGCATAGGCAGGCACATTTTTGGCTTTTTCACAGTGTGGACCTGTTTTACATTGGATAGCACAGCTCTCACTCCAGGAACCCATAGCATCATCTCTCTCCTAGTCTAGCAGACAAAGCATCAAATGCACCATGTCAAGACCCAACCTCCCTGCTGACTCTCCTCCAACCGAAGCGCGTCCATCCGTCTTTACCACTGAAGCATCTTGTAAAACAAGGATTCATTTATTCTGCTTACAGACTGCCTGAAAGTGGCCCATATATTACCTTTTGCCTGTCTTTTTCTAGGAAAATGTGGATGGAGACACACTGGATGGTCTGTGGAGCATCTGTAGATCAAAATGTGTAATTTCCATCACAATGCTCTGATTGTAGAGGACCTCCCACTCTTTTAATACTGCAAACTGTGTCTTACAGATGTGTTGGAAAAATGTTCTTTGCAGTAGCCAGCAGGGTATGAAATGCATTCTGGCTGTGGATATTACTTTTCTAGTCTTTCTCTGCTGCCAGAGGCTCCTCATGGAGAAAGCTTTAAGGGAGCAGAGACAATCAGAGAGAAGGTGCTGAGATGAAGGAAATTATGGGGGACTATCAAGGGAGAGGAAAGTATCTCTACTGTAGGTATCCCACCAGTTATCAGACTGCATCAGGTAAAAGATGTGCGCAGGTAAGTTTAATTTAGTTTCAACCACTGAATATTTCTCTTTTTTTAATCACCATGAGCTTGTAATAAGTTAATTAAAAATCTCAGTTAAGTATTCAGCAGTCCTCCACTGGGAAGGTATGGCTGAAGTTAGCTGTGTCCTCTCAGCCCCCTGAATTCCTGTTCTGCATGCACATTTCACATTAAAGATGCCACCACTCTTTTCCTGTCTCGTGCCAGTCTCAGAAATGACAGATCTCTGTCTCTGGCAAGCTGTCTGGCAATCCTTCCTTCAGGAGGTGTTTTTTTCTTCCTTCTCTTGGGCAAAAGTCTGGAGAAAAGAGAAGTGCCAAAAGCTATATATGTAAAATCTAAGAGAACTTGGGAGGCAATGAGGGCAGTGACAGATGAGGAATAGGAGGAAAACACCATAAGCAGCCCTGCCTTTCTTTCCTGTGGGGTAAGAAGGTCAAGCTTCCTCAGCACACAGCTGAGTGCTAGTTATAACTGTCAAGTTTGTATCGAACCTACTACCTGATTTTTCCCTGTAGTAAATTACTGTGGAAGTCAACAGTATTTCTGCCTTTATTGCAGAATCATGGCTATCAGATACAGAAGAGACAAAAGGGTTGCCTTGATAAAAGCCTCTCCCTTGATGCAGTGATTTACGAGCAGTGCCGGTAGCAGATATTGCCGGAAGGAGCCTGGTCTCAGTCTCCGCTGGCCTGAAACAGAGGTGTGAATATCGTTGTGGACAAACAGGGGCTTCCTGAGCCATTTTACCTTCATCAATCATCTGTGCTGTGTTGCAGTAGCCAACACTGGGCAGGCCAAGCTGGCCAAGTCCAAGCGTGGAGCGGTCCAAGCTCACAGTTAAAGCACAGAGGATGTTAAACTCCTGGACACTGGGAATGGTCAGGAGGCCTGGTATCACAGCTTTGGCATGTGGCTGGTGTGCAGTGGTAATACTCTACAGACAGGTGCCTTTATTTTTCTTTCTTTTTTGATCACTTCTTGATTAATCTTGCTCCACACTAATGGGAAATAATGCACCATTAGTGGAGATGAACTGCCTTGCTAATGAGCTAGACTGAAGGATTTGTACAGGCCATAACCTTGCCATATGCCTTGTGCCCTTTCCCTCCTTCACTACCACATCCTTTAGTGATTGTAACCTTTTTCATATTAGCTTCTAGCCTTTTTTTTTTTTAATGGATAATTCCAATTAGTCTCATCCTGCAGGTGCAATTTAACACTCATAGAAAACTTGGTATCCTGCCAGCCCCAAAATTCAATGGCATCCTTCACTAGGGTTCTGATGCTGGGGAGCAGTGACCCACCCAAACTTTGCAAAATGTTCTAGCTGCCAAGAAATGCTGCAATGTCACATGAGTGGCAATCCCCCTCCGTTTATATCTGTCACAATGTTTGGAGGAAAACAAGAAAAATCTGGGCCCCAGGTAGAAACCTGAGCCTGTTGAGGAATTAATGAAATCACACTGTTTGGAGACTTGCAGATGCTGTTCTGTTGGGAGCATGCTGAGGCTGCCATTAAATCCCTTTGGATAAGACTCAGTAAACATCTGGTAGCTTTTTTTAAGAAATAAAAACCGTAATTGTTCTAGGCCTTGTTGTCTGCCCACGCTGGTAATGTGCCTGCGAGGTCTAATTAGCTGACAAGTGACAAAAGAGGCCACTGTAGCGAAGGGGAGGCTGAGTGCCAGGATCGTTAGATAGGCTGGGCAAGAGCCACGAGAGCCAGCAGGTGATGGATGCAGGAAAGGTGTATTATCCCCTGCTTTGTTACAGAGGCAGGCACGTGAGGAAATGAGGCAAATTGGTAAGCCAAAGGCTCAGCACTTTGTTATTCATCTTATGAAAAATTGGGTCTGCAGTCCTCTGTGAGTAGGGTGGTTAGGTCCTGTAATAGCTGGTCAGTGCTAAAAGGGCCCTGACCTTCAGGATCTACTGAGTGCCATTCAGTGCTTTTGGAAATAGGTTGGAGAGGGCTTGCACTTGAGTCCAGCATGAGCAAGATTAGTAAAAACTGATGTACACTCTTGTAGCTTTATTCCTGGTTGCTATCAGTGATAAAATTGCCACTCACTGTCAGCAAAAGCTGAATTCATTCATGGCAGAAGAGAGTCCTATCTGCTCTTTTAAGTAAGTCTTTGGGACAGGATCATTAGTTGGGCACTGCAAAATCTGACTACCTGCTTTGCTTGTGTCTTCACCTTGAATTGTTGCTGATTCCTAAATTTATACATTTATTATTCATATATTTATTTAGATAAAACATACTGAAAATGTTGCCTTTCAGGCAAAGAGATCTGGGTGCTTCAGAAAGCTTTCCAGGTCTGGTTCAGCTGGTATCTACCTCCTTATCAGTGTGAGGACTACACTCTGACTGTCTGCTCCAGAACTGGACTTGGCAGTGCAGGGATGCCCAGCCTGTGTGAAGCTGTGGGCTCAGGTGCTGTATGCAATTAGTTTTGAGTCTGCCAGTCACAGTGTTTGGGTTTTTTCAGTACTGCATCTGTGGCTGGGCTGAAGCCTTGCTTGTTCCTTAGCTGGGCACATATGGATCTGGAAAAGTCCTTTTTAGTGTTTAAGCACTGCTGAGTACATTACTCTAGTTTTGTTTTGAGGGATTAGATCCTCTTCATTTGTCTTGGCTCCTCTCGAACAGTTCCCATCAAAAGGGTAACAAGAGGAGTCGTGGGGACAGAGTAATGGTGGGTTACAAGAATATCTCTTGGTCTGTGTTTGCCAGCACTCATGCTGAGATTGCAATACTTTTTCCAGGTGTTCTGGTAGATTTGGAGGTCTCACAGCTGTTAGTGTCATACCTACACCAACACCTGGCCCATCAGTGCTAAAAACCCCAGACGGTGCTGCTGGAAGTGGATTTGATTTGTGCTGAAGTCACCTTGAATTACAATTACCAATGGGAAGGAGTGGGCACATGTGAACAGTCCTGGATAAAGCTGTGTAAAGGAGATCACCAGAAGTGGAAATGAGATCACCAAAATATCTGCCAGCAAATTCAAAGTCATTAGCTACATTTGTTTCCCCATACAGTCAATAATTCCCTCCCATCTCCCCATTGCTCCATAGGGAGGACAGTAAGGGACACCCGCCCTGGATATTCCACTACCTCCCTCTCCTCCTGTAAGTCAGGAATAACCCCACTAAAATCACAAAGAATTCTCCAGGGTAGAATTTTGTAAATGAAAAAAGGGATAGTTTCACACTCATTTTCTTCTCTCCAGGGCACCATGAAATTAAATTTTTTTGGGTTTAGATTGCTGCTAACCTTAAAACTTTGTTCAGTATTAAAAAAGAAAATAATAAGTATAATATATATTAAATATTGCAATAGATTATATATAATGTATAATGATATCTATCATATATATTTATATACATATATATATATATATATGAAGACTTCCAAGTTCGTGTTTTGGCAGCCAGTTGAGTGCCCTGGTTTGGTTTTGGTCTGATAAATGGGTTCAAAAGAAGTGACTGAATCTCCACACCTGGAAACCCCATGTGTTGCTCCAGATCTTGGCTTATTTTATCCACTCTGAAAGGACCTTTAGTGAAGCTCCCTCTGTGTAAGATACTGCTGTGAAATTTTAGGGTAGATAGAGGAACAGGAGAGTGGGAGATGGATGGAAACTGGTAAAATACATTAAAATCTTTTACAAGAAAGGCTTTGTTCTTTGAGAACACAACAGCAATGCATGCTACCCAGCTGCCTTTAATACTTTAGTCCCTTTATTCCTTTGGAAACAGGAGAAATCCAAAACCCAAGCAAGGCACTACACTCCTTTTCTTCTTGCAACACAACACAATTCAAGGGCACAACATTTCAACTTTTATTTTAAGATCACAGGTGTAAATGAGTTGCCATCCTCTTTACATTTGTGGCATGATCTGATTCCCAAATGAAAATTCGGGATGATAATTATTATTTATAAACAACAAGGATGACAAAGGCAAAGTAGGGAATGCTCTGTAAATGCAGATAAATTTATCCTGGCACCACCTGCGCATTTGTACATGTATATGTGTACATAAAAATAGGAAAGCCTACTGAGTTATTGAATAGAAATGAGAGTAGCAAGAAGCACTTTTCCCCAAGCCGTTGCATATTCCACAATTCTGTCACGAAAATGTCTTTCCTCCCACCTCTGACATTCTATTGTTGCTTTTGAACCAAAACAAAGTGAAAGGAGATGAAAAGATTGAAGAGGAAATGGTAAGTTATTTTCAAAGGTAATTTCTGTCGTGGTTTTTTTTTTAATCCTGTGCTGGCATGGTGACAAAAGTTACCACTGTGTGCTCAGAATGATATTTGGTGATAATGTTTTTGTTTGTTTTGTTGGTTTTTTGGTTGAATAAGAACAATGTTAGTAACATAGGAATGCCTCTGCCCCAATTTCAGGTGCTCACAGACTGAAAAGCAAAGCAAAATTAGAAGAAGAAAGAATAAAATGTCCTCTTTGGATGTCCTAGCTGGTACAAAGTGTCCCACCTCCTTGAGCAGCCCTCCAGTCCTCAGAAACGAGGACAAGCAGCAAAGGGATGGATAATATTGGTACAGGCATGAGATTAGCAACCCCAAAATTGGTGTTCAGCTTAGTGGTGCTGGTGGGTGCATGTGGGAGACCCAGCTAAACCCCTGATCAGTGCAGGATTAATCCCTGCAACAGCACTTTCTGTTTATTTTCCAGTGACTTCTGCAAGCAGCACCTAGAAGAGCAAGCTGCTGGCACACTCATGATTAGCAAGCACACAGCTTTAATTTCCTTTTGTTTCAGTGCATATTTTATAAGATTATCTTATTTTGGAACAGTGTGCCCTAAGTGGTGCTTTTTGTTTTCACACATGTTGCAGCTGCAAATGCAGGCAGGGTTGCACCAGTCTTGCTCAATATTTTTTTATTTTTATATATGAGGAAGTACTTTCTCACAGCTTTCTAATCTTTTACCCCACCTCTTCTAAGCAAATGCTTTCTTACCAAGAACTAGCACAGCCTGATATTTACATAAACAATTGTGACAGAGAGAAGTACATTTATCCTTTCTTCTGCTTTTGTGTGTGGTTTTGCAAGGGAAACATATGCTCCTCCTTGGACTTCAGGTTTTTGAGTCCAAATAGAGGTGTTAGTTGCCTGCTCCAAAGCCTAAAATCCCAGAGAAATCCAAAGAATGGAAGAGCATCCTTGAAGTGAGAGGTGCTAGAACTATTTCCTTAACAGCAGCTGCAGTTTCCAAGCTTCCTCAGCTATAAACATCTGTCAGTTCAACCCTGGGACCTCCCAGGTGTGGGGTTTGACATCTCCCCCTGGAAAGCCATCATCTTCTCTACTGAGGTGGAAGTGCAGGAGACAAAGATGTGGTCCCACCACAAACCCTTTAGTGTTTGCTCCTGACAGAGGAGCTGCACTCACGTGGAGCTCTCCCTTAGCTCTGAGGGTCTCTCTAACACCACCACCACCAGGCTCCAAATCTGCCTCTTGCCCCTCAGAGACTCACTGGCAACAAGCACATTCCCTCCCCAATGTACATTTTGCTTCCTGGTTTCTAGAGGCAGTGCTGAAGTATCCAAGCAGGAACTGCCCTCATGGGATGGAGAGGCTGGTTTGCTCATGTGCCAGCAAACACATAAGCACTGGGATCAGCACTGGGATCACCCCAAAATTACCCACACTGGTGGAAATGCACCTTGCAGGTTGGAGCTGAGCTGTGAGAAAGGCTTGCTTTAAAGACCAGGTGATGATGAATCACTTGGATCTGAAATCAAACAGGGGTCTCTTGTGAGGGTGGGGAGGAGCCCACCTTTATAAAGGGGAGCCACCTCGCTTCCTGTTGGATTTGATCATGGGAGCCCTTCTTTCCCTCAGCTTTTCTCAAAGAGATACAGCACATTCAATTAACAGCTTCTGTCCATCTGACTTTTACACATGTTCATGCCTTAAAGAAAGTATAACAGCATTTTGTAACAATACCTAATAGAGATTAGGCCTAGAAAAGAACTCAGTGTAATCCTGTTATGTAAGAGTGAGAATATTTTGCAGGCTATAAATCAAATGCTTCCCACAATAGAAAGCTCCTTCATTACCTTTTAAGCCAGATAAATGCTCCAAGAAAGCTTAACTATGAGGTATGTGTTGTGATAAATAATACACAAATCAAAATTTAATTGCTAGGAGGCTTCCCATTTGCTCACAGTCATGCAACCTTTTTCTTCCACAACAGAGCATGTGCAAAGCCCTTAGAAACTCCACGCATTAAAATTGCAATTATGGAAACAATTTATAATCAATACGTGGTTATTAGGGTAACCTGCATGTATGGGATATTTTATAGCAATTATAATCCTGACAGTTCTTTCTGAGAGCAAAATTTGTGTCTTGGTTATTCCCTTTCAGGTTTCAGTCCCCGCAGTGCCATCTACTGCTGAGATAAGTTTGAATGCTGAATTTATTATTTCTTTGGGAGAGAATTTTCAGGGACCATTATCTGCAGGTGGAACACAAGCTCATAGGGAAAAAATAGATGGTTGTAAAAGCCAAGCAATCTCTGACTAAAATCTCGTTACCCATACATGGCTGAGACCAAAAGGAACAAAAATAATTAAAAAATGCCAAACTGGGATCCATCATTTGTAATCTCACGTTGCTGAAACCAAAAGTTTCTTTGATCATTCCTCATGCACTCATGACAATTCATTACTCAGCCAGTGGGAATTGTCCCAGCTCCAGTGAAAACCATGGAGTTATACCAGCTGCTATTTGCTGAACTTCTGGCTCAGAATTGTTAAGATAAAGGTATGCAGATTTGCTTATTTGTTTTGGAAACAAGAATTTAAATTACTTCTGCCAACCAACCCTACAGCCTTGCTTATTTCTAAGTGATGACAAGGGACTTCACTCTCCTAAGAATAATTATGAAATAATATGGTTAGTGAAGGACAGCTGAGGTAGGTTCTTGGTATCTCTAGTTTAAGTTCAAGGGATGTTAAAGTTCTGCCATGACTTTACCAAATCACTGCTAGCAAGGGAAGAGGTGTCTAAGGTAGGCCTTAAGATTCCCAAAAATAAGGAAAAATACCAAAATAGAGGTTTCTTAAAATAAAAATCAGACTATTTCTTCAGGTTAAAATACATCTTCCTCAGGTGGCACCTTGGAGGTGTTCATGTCTTACTCTTCTCTAGTTACATCTCCTTCCCATAAAAATAGACTGTGGACTGGACCACCTCCCCCAGGATGCCTCTTTTCAAGTCAAAAAGGACATTTGTCTCTGCTCTGCCAAGGAGCTTCAGCTGTGGGGGAAAAGGGTACAAAACTCTGCAGTTTACTCGAGACTGAGGGTTCCTCCCAGCAGGGCATTTATTACAGGGCAAGGACTGAAAGGGAGCAACCATTGCTTGGCTGAGAGTGCCAGTTTTGCAAACTGTTTGGCTGCTAAAATAAACTTTGAAGCAGCACCATTCTGGAATTTATTTATATATTCATTGAGGTGAAGAGGGATGTTTCTCCAGAGTTCTCTTCACAGTATGCTGCAGGTGAGGAGAGGTCCCATCCAACCGGGCAAACGCTCCTTGGGAGGAGTTGAGGTGTATTGAACAGTAAGATGGCTGTAGGAACAAGACCATGTCCCAAAACAGGGTCACCTGAGGGGCTGGAGAAACAGTGATCTGGGTGAAGAGGTTCAGCTGGAGCTGACAGCAAATGCTGAGGAGTGGTTACTGTTTGGGAGGGATGAAGAGAGAACAAACTGAGAAGAGAGCAAGCACGGCTGTGGGAGCAGTGAGAAGAGCACTGACTGCAAGGTGAAGGCTGGAGAGAGAATGCTGTGGGTCAAAGTGACAGGGCAAAGAATAAAGCAGGAGCAGGGATACCATCTGTCCTCTTGGATCAACTTTTGGTAACATACATATTGGGCTCTATGCAAACCTTTATGAATAATTCAGCATAACCGAATATTTCTTCCCACCCACCTCAGCAAGCTTCCTCCATCACAAGTCAGAAACAATTTTACCAAGAGTAGCTAATGGCCATTTGTCTTTTTCAATTACTTTGGTGTCAGTATGACTTTATTAATTTATTTATTTTGTAGCTGGGCAGAGAAGGATGAGGTGAAACAGGAGACATGTAGGGTTCCCATCATCCCTGGAAGCACCCAGCTTAGGAGCCTGGGACAAGACTGAGTGCATTGATCATCTTCAGAGGTGTTCACATCCTTGGAAGGACCACAAAGCTTGGAACAGTGAGTCTGCTATTTTATACAACTCAGAGCAATTTCCTATCTCCTGGGAAATTCATTGATTCTACAGAGTGATGCTCCCTGACAGAAACTGGTGATGTGCCCCCCGAAGATCCTTTTGCTTGACATGCTGGGTATCATCTAGACTCCTTATCTTTCCAGCCCAACTAGTTCTTTTCCTTGCATTTCTCAAATGAGACCCTGAGTTTGCCAAATGAAAGGAGAAAAAAAAATTAGATTGATGAGGGAACTCTTTTCTAGACTTCTTACAAGAGTGAAGCACCGAGCGAAAACAAGTAAACTTTAAAGCAGAATTTGCTACTGTCCTGTCAAATCTGTTCATCTGGCCCTGGCTAAATATTTCAACTGAGAATAGCTCCAGCTGCTCACTTTCCTGTGAGAGAACTTGAATTTCAAAACAGCCCCTTGATACACCCTGTGCCTCTGCTGGGAGCCCAGCTCGAGTCTGAGGGATTAAATCTGAATGTTATTAAATTCTGCTGATGGGTGACAGAAGTGCCTTCAGAAAGCAGTGCTGAGCAGCTGCTTAATATTGTTTTCATGGTGGTAGGGAGGCAAATGTCTCTTGCACTGGCTAGAAAAGGCAGTTTGTCTCATTCCTAGAAGCATTATACTGTAGAAACACAGCTCAGAGTCATATTTTACAGGCTGGCTGCCAAAACTTCAGCAGAAACAGAAGAACTTCAAATAATTAGCTAGACAGTACCTAGCAGGTGTCATTTTGGAACTCTTTGGTGATGATAATCCTCAAAGATTGCAGAGGTGACTTGGCTGGAGAAAACAAGTCCACTACTCAGATATTCCTTCATGAGCAACCACTCTCCTTACTCATGCACCAATTCTGATAGGAAGCAGCTTGACAAAAACATCTGCAATTTGATCTAGAAAGAAAGAAAGAAAGAATAAATTGCTCTTTTAAGTTGGCAGAAAAAAAAAAAGAAAAAAGAATCCCCCCTACCCCCAAACAAATCAATACAACGTCTTGAATCAGGAAAGGATGCTGTGTAATTGGAATACAGATCCTGCATGAAACCCTGATTCTAATCTGAGGTATTTAATACTTTCTGCCACAATAAAAGAAGAGAATTAATGGACTCAGTGGGAAATCTAGATGGTATTTAGCTCTGAATCAGACTATTATTTTACACTTGGCATTGATAGGAGTCAAAATGAGGCCACAAGCCCAAGACTTTCTGAGCAACTTGTGAGTGCCAATTCCCTTTATATTCCCATGATCCCTGCTTGGAGGCTTCCCTTTCTCCAGCTCTCAATCACAGCAGCAGCAAACTGAAGTAATAAATAATGAAGCCACTGCAGGCTAAATGTGGGTAAAAAATGCATGCACTTTCTCTCTTTTAAAATGTGTGCCTGTTGCACATACATGTAAGATATACATGACAGATTATAAAATACATGGTAAAAAGGCAGATATTTATCACAGAAAATTTGTTCTATGAATACATGTTTCCTCTGCAAAGAAGGGATTTTTTTTCTCACGCTCCAACCTTTATATTTGGGATGAATTTAATAGGGACAGGGTCTTAATAAGTTTTTGCACTTTTTAGTAACAAAAACATGATAGATTTTTGCAATCTTTCTTTCCCCCAATATTAAAAGAGCATGTAAGAAATGGAGCAGAGGAGACAATGTCATAAATAAAATAAAACCACGAGAAGCTCTCCAAATCTATCCTACAGTCTCTTTCCAAGGGCAGGATTTATTTGGAAAGCATCTTTGCAGTGGTCCTCAGGATTCTTTGGATGTATCAGAAGGGCTGTGTTGCCCTTTCCAAGCTCACTGTTGTGCTGACTGCAAACCACATAATACTGTGTGTAAAGGCCATTATTTATAAATGTAGATGTCTGATGAGTCCTTGTGATACCTTCAAAAGTGGATGTGTAAGGTTATGAATATCTTGCTCCAAGCCAAATGGCAAGCAGGGAGTAGAAATGAGGCTGGGGTTCGAGAGCTCCCTGTTCCCATGCCTTTCTTACAAATCCTGTCACACAAAGATGAGGTGTGAGAGCCACAGCACAAGAAGAAAAATGCTGATGATGATCACCAGGTGCTGTATACTCATTCTGATGGTATTCTGGATGCCTCCCTTCAAGCAATCTGGCTTCCCTCTTGTCTGAAATACCTAAGGCTTGACCTCAGGTATTTGGAAGCCAAGATGTACAGCAAATCATCAGCAATGCACTTGCCAGATCCCACAGAGCAAGGATGCATGGCTCCACAGGGGCAGCAAGGTACCCTCCAGCAAAACCAGATGATGGACAGTAGGAAAACAAGGAGGAACCCTCCTCCTGTAGATCTTGTCAAAGAAAGGGCTGTGGGACTGCACTGGGGAACAGAGAACCATATGAGCAGCTCACTGCCTTTGGGCTCAATGGCCAGTTTCATTGCAGGCATGTTTTTCCCTTTTACTTAGAAACAGATGTCTAGAAAGACAGATGAGAAAATCAGTCTGAGAAAGACTTAGGAGGGGTTTCTCTCTCCTTCCCCAGAGCAAATGCTCATAACAGGAGATTGCTCTGTGACATTGCTGGAGCATTGAAACATTTTCAGGCTAGAGAAACCCCATCTGAGCGCTGAGAGGAAGGGCTCAGCTGCAGGGCTCAGGTAACTCATGGCTGACTGGCTCCTTTCAGAGCTGCAGTGTTTTATTTCACAAGCCAGTCATGCTCTGCAGAGACTGGAGCATAGCTTGACAGAAGAACAGTGGTTTTGTCCTCCCTATCTTTTCTACAGAATGACCCTTGCCTTTATAATCTGATGGGCTCAAATGTTTGATAATCTCAGATTTGCTGGCAGTGGATATCATGTGTTGGCAATCCCCAAATTGTGCAAGCACATTTTAAAATAATTGTGCTGAAGTGAAGATAAGCTATTGTCTCCAACTACAGGTTTTAATAAAGCCTGTGTATCAGAGGATGATGATCCAAGCCAATTTAACCTAATTGACCCTCCTAAGCCTTCTTTCTTATCTATAAGCTCATTCTTTGCCAGTCAAGCTCATGATACCTGTGGCTTGAAAAGTGTAATTTTTAATGACCCATTAACTACAGCATTCCTGATCCAGATAAATAATTGCAGGTATCCACCTCTAGATGGATGATTGATTTAGTTACAGTGGTTACATTCAGTCACTTAGGGAGAAGCAGCCTGCTAAAGCCAACAAAATGAAGATGAGATGGAGGGGGACTGAGCACAGGATTTACCTTGGCAGAGGAAACAATTTCAACTAAGGGAAATCCAGCGTTGCTTATTTATTACTCCATGGAGAATGAAAAGCCCTTTCAGAAATAATTATTCTCTCTATGTAGTGTTGTAACAAGGAAATTTGCTGCAAAAAGCATTCAGTATTTTCCTGTAAGTTTTGATGGCTCATTTGGTGTTGCATTTTGGAAGTGGAGAAGGAAGGAGCATGCCATGCTGGTCAGCTCAGGGCTGGGTGGCCTGGGAGCATGCTGCCAGAGAATCTTGCTGGCTACATCAGGAAAGAGGCCTCCAGCAGCAGCACAGCTCCTTGCTTTTGTTGTCTTGTGTCCTGCAGCCCCATGAGAGTGTTCAGACAAGAGATGAAATGGGAACACAACTCCTGTGGCACGATGAGGAACACCACACAGCAGCTCAAACAGAGAGGGAATTACAGAGCAGTGCTGGGAGCAGGCAGATTAATCCATCTAAAGGGCACCACGGTGGTTTGGCTGGATACCTGCTGTGAATCCAGAAGAACAGACCTGCTTCTTGCTTCTAAGTGGGAATACAAATGAGAAAATCGACTCTGACCACTTGCCCCTCTTAAAGACTGAAGCAGGACCCAGGGTGCTGCTCCACCAAAAGCAGGATGGACCCAGCACAGCAACAAGGCTTGCTGGGAACCTCAGGAAGTCTGCTCATGGGACATTTCTGCTAGTTTCTCGCTGTGGAGGTTTGCTCTGCTCACTCCCGTGGGCTCTGCTGCCAGTGGGCAGCTGTTTCGAATCACTGACCACAGCTGGCTGGAGCAAACATCTGCCTTTCATCCAGACACAGCTGCTCCTGGGGTCAGGACTGCATCATGAGGAGGAGGCTTGCCCTCAGTTAAACTTTATGTTGTTGCTTTTAGGGGGAGGAGTGGAAAATCTTTAGCCTGTATTTAGCCTGTGTATTCTGTGCATCTGTTTGAAACCTCCCTGTGGAGGGATCTCCATTTTGCTGTTGACTGGAGAGGGCACCTTAGGAGGTGGATGGGGATCTGTCCCTTGTGTCCCTCCCTAAACACTTGCAGGGTGAACAGCTCTGTTCCTTGGCTCAAAGGCCCCGTGTTTCTCCTGCTGTTCACAGTAACACAAGAGGATCATGTGTGCACACACATTGTACCTACAAAAAAACCACACACAGGCTTCCTTTGGCTGCCAGATTTTGGGTACCGTCCTGAGGGGCTGTGTCAGGTGGCACTTTCTCTTTTAGTTGTTGGCTTGGGAACCAAAACCTTTAGCATTCCTTCCTGGTTTCAACACCTGCATTTCCAAATTAGCCCTATGCCAGGCAAGCTGTTCACATTGGGGTCAGTCAGGGAGATGATTTGGGACCATCCCCTGCAATATTTAGCAGGACTCAGCTGCAACTTGCAATAAAAGACATCTCTTTCTCCCATCTTATTCCCCTCAAAACACAATATTTCTGCAAAACATGTGGAAGATTTCAACTCCATGGGGAGCAAACAAGAAGGGAGTGACAGGACTCACACCTTTGTAACATCAAAAAATGCCCTTGGTATTTTTTTTTCTTTTTACTATTCATATTTCATGTATGACTCTAATTTCTCTAGCTGCTGTTGTTCATCCTTACATGCTCTCTATGTCTGGTGGAAATGGGCAAGGGCTCTCTGGCCATTAGCAAAGAAACAGAAGTCATGATTTTGTTACGTGGAAAAAGTATGGTTTTGACAGGAGGAGCCACACACATTGCCCTAGGTGCCAGTCTGCAGCAAGGAATGTGCTTTGGGACAATGGCAGGACCCACTGCACCACCACAGCAAAGGTGGTCTCCTAGGCCTCAGCAGCTATTTTTCTTCTCTAGCCTGAAACTGTGGCTTCTGCAGCATATTCTTCTATATTTAGGCTTCAAAATGAAATGTCCAAGCTCTACCAAGCTTGTGCAGCATGTGTAGAAAATTATCAGGGTGCCATGGCATTAATAACCTCTAATTGCCTGTTTCAGCTTCACCTAGGTCTGCACCTGCAGTGTCCACCCATATCACCCTCCTAAGGCTTGGCCCTAGGTAGGGCTGAAGGTGCTGGGAAGATGTGCTGGGGAATAACTTATGGGGCAAGATGAGTCTGTGGGAGTATGTACTTGTCTCCTCCAGGAATTATGTAGGTTGAGTGCGCCTTTAATTGCAGTGAGGGGCGTGAAAGAGCGGCTGCATTTCCTCTTGCTCATGGTGGGGTAGGAGAATGCAAGTCAGTGCTCATAGCCCAGTGGCTGAGCCTTTGGTCTGCTGCCTGCAAAACAAGCAGAGATTAAGGTAAGAACTTCTTTGTCCTGGGTTTGTAGGGAGCAGTTTTCTGTTTATGAGCATTGTGTGATATACTGTGGTGTTTGTGACCCAAGAATCATTTGTGAGTGGTTGCTTATTCTCTGGGATGCCTGTAGGGGAGAACTCTGAGCTCTTTGGGGAAGCTCAAGTCTGCAATGTAATGTCAAAGGAGGACAGGATGTTTTTTACCAGGAAGGGTCTGAGATGGGAGGAATTAACTGTGTTGGGCAGTGGTGTGAGATTAGGTGCTGTGATGAGAGACTAGGTTAGGAGGTAGAGCAAGGTGCTGCTGCCTAAATGATGGCATTTGACTTTTTGTCCCTGTAAGGAATAGTCCAACTGAACCAGATTCCAGCTGCACCCATCCCATGCTTGTCTCACTGACACCACTTCAAGATGCTTCAAAGGAGCATGCAGGCAGCAGGTGGTATTAGCCAAGAGTAATCCTACCCTACTGGAAAGGAAGGGCAGGGAAATATATTTGACAGTGAGTGAAACAGAGCAGCTTCTGTAGGAGATTGTCCCAGACCAGATTCAGCAGAGAGGGAAATGTAGAGAGGCAGCCCAGAAATTAAAGTGCGTGGAGGACAGTAAATGCCAATGAGTGTGTCAGGAGAGATGTGATGTTTCAAAAGTGGGCAGTGAACTAATGTAGATTTCCCCAGCATACTCATGTATTTATTTAGCTACAAAAATAGAAAAGGAGACATTCTCTTTTTTCACAGTGTGGCCCACCTACGGAATCCAATATTGTAATATTAGAGAAAAGCCATTAGTATGGTCTTTAATAAAATACTTGGGCCTGACAGGTAGGTTATTGACTATTATAAAGCTGTTAGATTTAATATGAATCTCCTTGGCAAACCCTGGTGTTCATCACATTTTCATGAGTAGCGAGAGTTTGTAGATATTGCCAGATGTGGTCTCAGAGTGGAGAGCAACTCAGATAAAAATTGCAAAAGCAGCTAAATGATGCATGGGCTGAAATCCCACTTCCAATCAGACCCAGAGCATGCTGTGAAAAGATTTAGTGAGTTACCTCCCAGCAGTTTGAAAGTCTCCTGAACATTTTACCCAGTTGCCTTGGGAGAGAGTAGAGTGGGCAGAAACTGGTTAATCTGACCTTTATATTAATTTTATCACAGAGATTACTTTAAATCCTGAAGCAGAAGGTTATATAACCCTGTTAGTATTTGTTGTTGCAGCTTTGAAGTGCAGCACAAGTGTCTGATCCCTGATTTTGTTTAGACTTTTTTAACATCTTACTGTAGGCAACAACCTAACTCTTTTTGCTGTATGACATGCTGCTCTTTTTCGCACTGCCTTCAAGTTTGCAATTTCCTAATATTATCTTGTGCAATTTTGGAAAAAATACATCTCCCTCATGCCTTCCCCAGCACACAGTTTGGTCAGTCCTAATTGATCTCCCAGAGAGGAGAGGGAAGGGCTGCTGTGAACTTCCCTGTTTTCTCTGCTGTAACTCCACAGCTGCCATCTTCAGTGCTTGAATTTATTTTGAAGTCATGCCCAGAGATGTCCCCGGTGAAAGTCTTAGTGTTGTTCCTCTAGGTACTGTGCAAACACAAAAATAAACCCCATGTTTTGGGAACAGGAGCTGTGGGGCTCCTAAAGAGAAGGGGCAGATTTTCAGACAGAGGCTTTGCCAAAACTGATCCAGCTGCCTCCTCTGGGAGACATGCACTCTTGCAATCACAAAGCAAACACACATCATCTGATTTCCCTGTGCTGGGATCCTCGTTCTTTGTATGGTTTGGGGATTTTTTTTTTTAAGATAAGATACCATTGCACAGCCTCCCTGCTGAGCATTCCTGTTGTCCAGGCTTGTGCTGTCGAGTTTTGCCAGTTGGCTCCTGCACCCCATGTTTCCATAAGTCTGGTGAGAGCTGTGAATGCTGCTGTGGCTTCTTCCCAGGCTTCTGAATCAAGTCAAAGGCTTATTTGAGCATTGAGGGAATGAACACATTTGGCACGAGATAAGATAAATAAATGGTGACTAAAACAGACAAGGAGTTTTTTGGTAAATTGAAGGCATTGGCTGAAAAACTTTGGTAATGAAGTTTTTGGAGACTAAGCTACTCTGCCTGAACAAATATCATTGTCCTAAAGAAAACACTTAAATATGCTGTGTGGATGACATTAGGACAACTTGAAAGAGTTAACATCTAATCAGAGATTTGGTTTCCCTGATTGACAGACAATTTTCAAAAAGAGTGTGGTTTGTCAAGAAGTCATTCCCTTCTTCTTCCAGAAATCTCTCTTTGAAACTAGGGCAGGCAATTTCCTGCTTGTGATGGCATTCAAGACATGAGATACCCTTGTCTTTGACAGCAAAGGACACTGGTTTCATTTGAGCTTTTTCCTTTATCACTGACAACAATAAAATTGTCAAGTGTGTGATTTGAAACATCAAATTCAGTATGAACTTTTGTGTAAGCAAGGGACATTGGACATAATAACTTTTTTCTCCCATCTGTACTGATATATGGGACATCCAAATTGACAAATGGTAAAGATTGGCTGATGTATGTCTATGGTAGCTTATGTATGAACTATCAACAGACCAGCAAGGTTATAATGAAGTCATCTGTTGAATTTAATAATAAATTTCCCTTTCTCAGCATTGGTCCAAGGTAATGAAGTGATGCTTCCTAGCAGTGAAGACAAAGACTTTGTAGCTGAAGAAGTGCCCATTTTGATTGCAGGCATGGAAATACTGTCTGTCAAATCACAGTAGTATTATTTTATTTTTATAGAGAAGCTGGATGCATTTGAACCTGACCCAAACCCCAAAGCTATCTCTCTCCATTTGGAACATATCAATCACGTTAAACAACTGATGATTCTGAGTATTTTATTCTTGAGTGCCTAAACAGCAAGATTTGAAAGTCACCTGCATTTTAGATTTGCTAACCTAAATAGAAAGTCTCTGTGTTATGTAGACACAAATGAGATCTTTGTATATCCTTTCAGATACCGGCCTTGAGCTTCACTTTGCTGGAGTGTGAGTGCTCCAAGGTGTGGCTGAGCTGGTTTGTGGAGAGGAGAGTGGACTTTGCCTTGTGAGCCAAGACTTCAGTGTGAAATGTCAAACCACTAATCTTTGTGTGAAGTGTATCACTCTATTGTAACTGTGGCCAGGTGAACTGTAATATTAGTTTTTAACTCTGTGGTTGAGTGCTTAGAAGGTTTCAGCTTCTCATGGGTATGATAGACTTTTCAAACTTTTGTGGGCTTTTTTTGTCTTTTAAAAATAAATTGGCATTACTATGAAACTGCACCTCAGTACCTTTTAAAGTGAGTTTTTATAGTGGGAATTATCTCAAACTACAAGTATTGGTCTGTACACTGAGAGCAGCCAAATCCTTAAGCCAAAGTTTCTTGTCAGGAACAGGGACAGAGCAAAAGGTTAACAGAGATCAGAGCTTACATCAGCAATGCAAAAGCTCAGAGGAAAACTAAATGGGCACATATTTAAATGTGATAAACTCATGGCAGTGCATGGTCTGTGATCTAAGTCATTCTCCACACTTGTGCTTTTGTCCCTGCCCAGGCACAATACCCTGCATTTTCCCTTTACCTTTGGGGTTAAGTGAGCTGTGGGCATGGCTGGCTATAGGGTTGGATCTGGCTGATGGTAACATGGTGTATTGCCACAACCCAGTTGCATTCCACATTGCACCTACACCCGAAATTTGACCCAAAAGGAAAATTGGTGGCACTATGCTGAGCTGATCCAAAACCTGTGGGGTCCTACAGAGGCAACCCAGGAGCATCACTCATTTTCATGTTAGCAGACAATGGCCCCCAGGCCAGAACAATGTATTGGTTTGAACTCCCAGCCCTCTTTCCACTCTTAAATTGCTACTACCTCCAGCCCCCATAGGGCAAAAATACATGATGCCACAACTACTTTGTAAGAGCAATTTAGCTTTTGGTGCTGAGTGGCACTGTTACCAGCTGAGTTATGGGCAAAACCCTGAGTCTAACAGGGTATTTATTTTACTTAGCAAAAATTATCCAACAGTAAAAGCATAGTTGCTGCCATTAGAAATATGACTGTTTGAATAAAAGTTATGGCAATAGTAAGATTCAGCTATGGTATGTTAATTTGAATGTGCAGTAAATCTGTCGGGATTGCAAGTCAGTTTAAGAGCTAAAATATAATTGTTGTAAAACATTGAACTGCAATTTATATGTATTTTTCCCAACTGCTTGTGGGCTAGCAATATTTCAGTTCTATAATCACAATTTGAACCTTTTAAAGGTTTTTTTTTTTTTATACAAGTCAGCAGAAGTGGTATTTTATTACTTTTCTTTTTGTGGAGTTCTTTGAATGCGATACACTTTTGGGGAGGAAAATGGTTTGGGGATAAAAATCAGCAGAGACTACTTTACACTTGCCTCTCTTTCCTGAAAGATAGACATGTCTGAGTGTGCAATGAATAATTTGTCAATCAATTTGCAGCTCAGTGAAAACAACTGTCGAAGTGGGCTTTTGTTACTTAGATTTCAAATGCCATTTGACCCTGCTTTCTGCAATGATGTTCTGTGAGATCAGGTAGATATGTTTTTTAAAATAAAAACCCATTAGTAACTTAATATCCTTTTAAAAAATTAGCTTGCTTGCATAACTGAGTAGGGAAAAAAATCCTATAAGCTGCTTTCCTTTTGATTAAGAAGTTAAATTAGTGCTTTAGGCTGTCAGCTTTCAGTCCCAATCATCTTCAGGAATGTTTTTTCATGGCAGTTGCCTTGCCTGTTGGTTACTCAGGACCTGCTACCCATCTCCTCAGATGAGCTGTGTTGGTCTCTGAGAAAGCAGAGGGGACATGAGCCAGGGTCCCTGCATCATGCTCCGAACATCTGGCTAATATTACTTGTGTGATGATCCTCATGCTCTCATTTGAGAGCAAGTAACACATCTGAAGAATGATGTGTGAGCATCACCCCACAGCAGAAACTCCAAGGGATGGTGGAGGAGTGGCTTTAAAGGCAGCCCAGTCTTCAGCAGGCAAAGGGCTTAGTGCCTTCTGGGGTACATTCCCATTAAACTTCACCTGGGTTTCCAAGAGAAATGTGTTTTTGTATTATCTGACACCCTCAAAGGAGAAAAAAAAACCAAAAAAACAAAAAGACTGAGAAGGTAACTTTTAAGTTCTGAATGTTGGTCCATAGACTTTAATTAATTAAGGAGGTTCTCTGAGCTGTTAGGACGAAAGCATCAGCTTTGGATGAAGAGATAAAAAATTTGATATTGTCTGTTCATAGGCAAGAGTTTCTGGAGAGAAATCCCCTGGAGCCAAAAGCCCTGTTTACAGGAGATACACTCATGGAGCAAGGTTTGGAGGCACTGCTGGCTTTGGGTCCTCATGGACTAGTGGTGGGATCTGATGTATTCTCTGGTCACCCTTGGGCTGTGTCAGGCTCCTGAGAGGGGTTACTGCAGAGGGTGATGTGTTGTCTTGAGTTCAGACCCACAGAAGCTCCTCTGGAGACACCCTGGGAGCTGCCTGAGGAAAAAGAGCAGGCAGCCTGTTCATTTATCCTTATTAGGAATTACTTCTCAAAAGCTTGTAAAGCTTCACTGCTCCAGAGGAAAGTTATGTCTGCTGATTGAGGGGAGGAAGGGAAACAACAGAACAAGTTAGGCTAATGTAGCCTTTTGAGTTTTGCAGTCAGATGAGCTTGAGAGATTAAAAGCAAAGAGAAAAGGATGGTGCATATGCTTAAGAAAAAGATAAATCCTCCTTTGTACTTATTACTTTGCTGTGGTTTTGCGTTTTACTTCTTTCATTTTGGAGGTTTTTAAAGCATTAAGGGAAAGGGGACTCGGCAAATCTTTGCAGATATGAGATGAGCCTGAATTACTGCAGTGAGACCCATCTGCATAGCCTGGGCTGCTGTAACTTCCAAAGCTAACACACTTTACATTAGTGCAATGTGATGGTCAGAGTGCACAAAAAATGAGAACCAGGGATAATATTTTAAATTTTCTTGTTACTTGTGTTGAAGCATGGCATTTGCTGCTTCCTGCTAGGAAGGGGCCAGGTACTGCTTGCACTGGGGTGCACATCTTGCATTTAAATGTCTCTCTATCAGCATTTCTGGGCAGAGGATGCAGAGAATACCCTGCCCCAGAGCATTCACAATCTACCTCAGAGCCAGGAGAAAAAGGGAAGAAAAGGCAGCATGTGGGGAACAGAGTCCCATTGGAAATCACGACTGGCCTCATATCCAAATGATGGAGTTTTCTGAATCCCAAGCAGGGATAATTGTCACCATGCCTTTAATAACACCCTGCTTCTTCCCTGGTGGTGAAATCCCTCTTGTAGCACCCACAAACTGACAATTCACCCTCTGCAGACACACGCAGGGCCCCAGCAGGGTACCAAGGTTGTGCCAAGGTCATGCCCTGCATGTTCCCTCCACCAGCATGAGGGGCAGGTGCCTGCAAGGACATGGCTGTAACTCAGCACCTAAACTGGTGCTTGCTGACAACTGCCTCTCTGATTGCATGTGTTTTTCAGAGTCAAGAGATTGCTGCATATAACAGGAGAAAAAGGCCTCTCAAATGTTGTTTGTGGTCTTTGGGTTTCAAAATCAAGACATCATCCATCTGTCAGCAAACAGAGCATACAAAACTTGCAGGAGAATCGTCTCCAGTTGCTATTTCCCTGTAACAAGACAAAGCAAGAAAGAAGAAAAGGCATTTTATTGTGAAGTCTCTCAGGCTTGCAAATGCACTTTGCCATCCCCATGCTTTCTTTTGTGTACATTGTGCTTGGCTTGGCAGAAACCTGCTCTGTTATCCTTCCCCATCCCTCCTGCTCTGAAGCAAAGCTGCAACCCCTATAAAGAGGGAGGTGCAAGAGGTGCAGAGCCTTGGACAGAAGAAGCAAAACAAGCTGAGAGAGGCTGCAGGCATAAGTGCTCATGCTGCAGAGGTTAGGAGGGAGATGGAGAGTGACAGGGCCCAAGAGCAGGACTTAAGGGAAAGGAAAAACCCTCCCAGGGCAGAGGGTGTAGTGACACCATGAGACAGTTCCAGCAGGCAGCTACTGTTAAGAGAGACTTTGAGTGTGCAGAGCTGCAGGGAGCAGGTGGGCTGGTCTGCTTGTGAGACACTGAGGGCTGCAACAAGAGGCTGACCAGTTGCCTCTTCCCACGAGCTCTCTGGAGAAGGATATGACAGCCACTGCCCTTTCTTGCCATTNCCCCCCCCCCCATTTTTTATTTGCTGTTACATCAGGTACACAGTGTTTTCCATCTCATGACTGCTCAGACATTGGCAGGGCTGGAGGTCACAGAATGCCCAGGTTTAGGGCCAGCTCTGCTGTCCCTGCCCCATTGTGCAGGAGCAAGGCACCAGAAACCCTTGTTCCTGCCTGTTTGGCCGGACAGGGCTGAAGTAATTTCTCTCTAAATTTAACTCTGCACACATGGTGGAGCTGAGCTCTGCTGGCATAGCAAAGCACAAGGAAAGGGAAGGCCAGATGGCTAATTCATGCTGAAAGGCAGCATGAGGCAGAAGAGAAGACAGGCAATAACTTGGCACAGTTAGCAGTTCCTTGGATGCTTTGGAGAGGGCATTTTACCTTTCTGTGCCACTTAACCTTGGCTTTTTAAGTTATTTTTCAAATGGTGATGCCTATTATCAGGGACTGTACCTCCCCAAAGGGCATAATCATGGCATGCAGACTTTAGGCATGTAGTATATGAGATATTTAATCAAAAAAGGGAAACAGGTGCATCCTCTTGGAAATCCAAATGATCCATTTCTGTGATGCAGCCAGCCTTGGCAGGTAAGTGTGGTGGTGACTTCATTCATTTGTACTAAACCTGTATGCTGTAGGGTCTCCTTGCCACACAGGAGATTAGGGTTCCCTTAAATCATCTGGGTAACTCAATGTCATTTTTATGTTCATTTTAGGAGGACAGGTAACACCTGATCCAGTAAATAGTCTCCTGGGTTGGAGCTGACCTCCATGGATTCATGAGGTTTTTTGGGGGAAGAGGATTTTGGTTCTGTGAGTATGGACCAGTAAGTAGGAAGTTAATTACTTCAGGCTTAGTGCCATTTTTGACTGAGCAGTAAATAAGGGTTTTCCTTCTTGAGGAGCTACAGGTCTAAGACAGAGGTATTTCCCAGAGCAGATTTCCTGCTCCTAAACAGAGTAAGTGGGCAGACAGGATCTGTTTGTTCAAGACTCAAAAATTCTATATTTTATATGTGAGTTTGCTCTGCCCTTACTCGAGTACCTTTTTGTACCCGCTCTGCCTGGAGGTGAGTTTCCAGAGGCCCTTCAGTCTGCCTGCCAGAATGGCTTTCTGTCCCCTGGTCCTCAAGCCAGAGGCTCTCTCTATGTCCAAATGTTCAGATTGTCCATCCTGCCTATGGATGCAGCTTCATTTCTGGAGCTGAAACTCTGAGGGCTTGCAGCCTAGTGGGGAGCTCTAATTGCTCATTCCTTGCCCAGGAAGCTTGAATGCTGATCTGTCCATGGCTGGCTTAGATGTGTAGGAATGGGGGACAAGGGAGTTGGAAGGATGCAGTGACTCCTCACTGGATGCTCATATGTTGGAAAGAGGGGAAGATAACACTCAAAGTTTCTGTCTCAGCACCTGATATTTGCCTGGGCTGTTGTGTTGTTTGGGGCAGAGTTCTCTCATCTGCTTTGGCACATGCTGGCTTGGCAGCTGCTGCAAGAAAAGGTTAAGGAGCACCTATCTGCTGCTCAGAGTGCACTTAGGAAAGTAGGCTGTGCCACCAAATGAAATGATCATAGGTATTTCTTCCCTTGTACAGGTGGTTCATGTTTGCCAAGAGTGGAGAAAGTGATGCCATGCTGTGCCACAGGCATCAGGTGACACAAACAGTTAGAGGTGATGAATTAAGTGCAAACATTGCAAATTATCACCTTCTTTGTTTGCAGCACAGATGACACAAGCCAGTTGACCAAAGTGGCGCTGTGACAATAAAAGCCTGAAACCAAATCAAGACAAAAGGTACGCCTAACACCTCTGCTAATAATCCCTGACAAGCTGGAGCTGGGATTTCTCCTAGGCTGGGGAAAATGAATGCAGTTACTTATTGGCTACTTGCTGAACACCAACAAACACCATTAAGTGGGATATCAAAGTAACTCCAGCTTCAGGGCTGCAAGGTTTGCCTGGTTGCTATTGAGCCACAGCAGATGAGATGAAACCCCCAGAATCTGGGATAAATTAAAAGATATAGAACTTCAAGGCCTTCTAAGCATGAAGAAGCCGACATCATGATCTGGAAACTTGATTTAGTAACAGCAGGAAGATGTAGAGAAAAGTGTCACAAACCCAAAGCTTAAAACACTCAGCCCAGGGTTACAGGGACTTAATCCGTAACAAGATCGTGTCAAGCTGTTTGAGCCATGCCTAGTTAAATTCTTGTGGCCCCTCAGATCCTTCCCTGTGCATTTGGGGAAAAAGGATGGTCCTGTACAGGCCCACATCTGGCTCACAAAAATGTGCTGCTGGAAGCAGGTGGAGTGGCAGGTGAGTGTGTGTTTGCTTCTTAGCTGTGCATTAAGGAAGACATGAGGGCAGAAACAGGGAGGTACTGCAAGGAAGCATTAGAAAAACCCAGAGTCAAACAGGGACAGGGCTGGCACAGAGGCAGTTGTATAGATCTGCTCTGTGCCCTGAGTGAAAGCAGAAAATCTATCTTCAGGTGCTCTGGAGTAGGGAGAAATGTTGCTGGCTTACTAGGTGATTTTGTGAAACACTGCCTTTCTGCAGGAAAATAGGGCCTTTGAGTAGTTCCTGTGCCAGCTGCTGTAGCATATTATATTCAAGCAGAGTCCAGAAGCACAGTTTGCTGGCTCATCCAGCTGTTGATGGTGGCTTTTCTGATAATCTCTGGACATCTTGGACCTGCCCCTCCATGCCCTTCTCACAGCAGTGGAAAGTTGATTATACCATAGAGTATCTCTGCCATTCTCCTTGGAACCTAAAAGGAAAATAAAAGATGTCAAAATCTCTTCTGAAGCTTGCATTCCCCTGCCATTGGGCACACAAACATAGTGGGATTTTAGACTCCTAGATTCCAGAAAGGTTGAAAATTTGCTTCCCAGTGCAAAAGATTGACTTGGTTATTTGAAGAGAATCAGGCTGCCAACCTTTTGCAATCTCTGCAGAAGGAAATAGCTTCAGTATTGCTTGCTTTATTCATCTGCCATGCTGAGTTAGGAATGGCTGAGCGCAGGGCTTGCAAAACAGGATCCAGGCTGTGCTCACACATCCTGCTCCAGCTGCAGCTTTATGGATGAAGCCATTCACTCCCCCATCCTGGGCTCCCTCCCCTCTCTTCACCTCTTGCTGCCAGGCATTCATTCTTTTCATACAGCCAAGGCAACCACAAAACACGGTGTAATTGCACCCAGTCAGGCTTAGTAAAGCACACATATCAAGATAAACCTGTTTACCTGGTCAGTCCCTGGTGGCCCAGCCCTGAAATGGTTTGGGGAATGATGATTTGAGACTGCTGGAAAAGGCAAAGGAGCTCGAGGCCAAGCTGCCTGTGGGGTTACCCAACATCAGCCAGGTCTGGACAGGAGCAGAGCCTCCCTTCACTCTGAGCTGCCAAAGGGCAGTTTTGAGCTACTGTGGAATCACGTGCTCCAGCAATTCAGCCTGGGGAAGACCCAGGAGGGCCATGACCCGTGAGACATGCACGTTGTGGGTTGGAATGCCATCATCCCGCTGAGCAGAGCACAGAGAGCTGCACATCTGGAGCGGGGGGAGCTGTGGAGGCTGTAATTACAGGTGTATGGCACACTGGGTCACTGTGCTAGCTGCTGGAGCTGTGTGAGGCTGGACTAACTTTGGTGTGATTCATGGTGTTAATGATGCACTTTTTTGCAGTGAAGAAAGAGGCTTTTTGTCCTTTCTTCTTTGTTTCATGATGGTTTTGCTTTACATCTGTCAAATATTATTATTTTGTCTCCAGTTTGTATTAATTTTTGCAAATTGGTCCCCGCAGTGAGAGTCTGTACAAAGGTTTTGTGCTGCGCCTTCTAAGCCTGCCTTAATGTCAGTGTTTATCTTTTGAAGCTAATAATTAAAAGGGAAAAAATACTGTCTGTGGATTTCTGTTGTGATGCCAGTTGAGTCCATTTTCCCTTGTTGGTAGCTATCAGATCTGACTTGCACCCACAACAGACTGTGTTTGGGGGGGAAAAGTGTCACTGCTTTTATTTCTTGTCTGGCCTGACAAGAATAGTAATGAGAGCAGCAAAGCACTTGCATCCCCAGTTAGCCAGCTACAAAACAGGCAGGCTGAGTCCTCGATGTACTGTCAATTCTGTGTGTTGTGTAGGCAATTAACATTGATGCTGAATTAATTAATGATGAGAAAACATCAAAGGGTTGGGGTGATTCAGTTCAGATGAGCACCAGAAGCTCAGATTGTTATCAGATTGTCTAGGAGTTGTCTGAGGGGATCTTATAACCAGTGTTTTGCTGCAAGCCAGAAAAAGGCTGGGGCTTCCACCCTGTATGACATGTGTTTGGACCTCTAAAATTCTAGGAGATGTTTTTATGGAGAGTGAGCATTTCTCTTGTATCTATTATATTCTGTCTTGTAAATATTTCATCAAAAGTCTTACTATTGTTCTGTTTTAGAGATACACTGCATGGGTCTTCTAACAATAGCTTATTAGTCTCAACTTGTGCATTTTTTAAGATGATGAATGAATTCTTTTAAGCATGGTCTCTGGAAAAAGCAAAATTAAGGGGGGAGGAGGTTGGCAGTGAGGCCACAAGTAGAATTTGCCATCCAAGGCAGCATTTCGATTCCCCTGTTTCTGGAGACAGAATTAGTCTATGAATTTTCTGAAATTAGAGTTACTGGGCTTGCCTTGTTGGATGGATAAGAGAAACCCACTGGATTAAGTTTGTATGACAAGGTTTTGGTAACAAAGGGAGCTACAGGGGTGGCTTCTCTGAGAAGCTGCTAGAAGTGTCCCCTGTGTTGAAACTAGATGATCTTTAAGGTGCCTTTCAACTCAAACCATTCTGCAATCTTCTGATATGAACAGCAGTGGTTTTGGTCTCATCCTACCATCATAAATATCTATTCTTCCTATAGAGCAAAGAAAATCACTTTGTTAATGACTGAACTGTCAGCTGTAAGAAGGGTTAAAAACCAGAATTTAGCAGCATGAGAGCCATGGAAAGGAAATCACACCACAGTGTGTGAAGTGTGGCATAGAAATGCTGCTGGTGGGCCACAATGCAGAATTTCTTCCTGCATTTCTGTCCTCAGAATATAATTAGGTGGGCTATTCCACACATGCACCTGAAAAAGTTTCTTACTGACAAGAACAGCAAAGTTTTAAAATTAAAAAAATATGAACTAAAGGGAATGAAAGTAGTCAATGTTTTATTATCCAAAGAGAACTTTGATGTAGAAAAGTTGCACACAACCCAAACCCATCAATTAAATTCACCTCATCTGTGGCCTGCTTGATTTCAAAGGTCTTTGGCAAGATGTGTACAAAGAAAGTTTTAAAAGTCCTTGCATTGTAGTTAGTATTTAAAAAATCATGACTTTTTTTTTCATGACTGCACATACCCCATGCCTCTTCCTAAGGTAGCAAACCAAACATCTGTTTTTTAGTCTCAATGATGCTTGGATCATGATCAAAGGGAAAGGTTGCCAATTAACCCCCATGATCTCCCCACCATGTGTGTTTGATGCCATGTTTTTTCCATCTGATTTATTTCATCTCAGCTCGATATTAAATCCCTTACCAAATTCAGATTAGCCATGGCTTTCCCATCGCTCTGACAACACATCAAAGCTCCAGAGGACTCAGAAGATTGAATTAGCCACTGTCTGAGTCTTCACTGAGCTGCTCTTAGAGACATGTATCTTTGTAAGGAACAAAGGGAATAAGTGATATCTCTGCTCTGAAACTTTCAGAAAAGTTAAATGGGTATAAGGTAAGACTAATCTAAGTTTAAACAAAAAAGTACTATGCAGAGTGAGCAATATACAATAAAGAGGGCTTCTATTCCTTATAGAAAAATTACTACAAAATAAGCAGCAACGAAAATTTAGAATAACTTGGAATAATTTTAGTACATATTTCATCAAAATGGGATGTATTGTGTTACTAAAGGAAATATGTTTGCTATTTGTATTAAAATAACTTTAGAAATGGAAGGAGGAAACAAAAGGCACTGTAAATATTGCACTCTGCTCTTGTTGCTTATTGCAATCATTAGTTTCCTTCTCAGGGCAAAGGGACAAACACTTTGTCTGTCTTGAGGAGCTAGGCTACTGCCAGGAGCATGCAGCAGTGAGGAAACCTGAAGCTGATGCTTGGGAGAAAGATGGTAATAGTTTAGAAAGGGGAAGACAAAAGTTTTTTTAAAAAAAGAGTAATGTGAACTTAGCCTTTAGGGTCTCAGAATTAAAAGACTTTGTGTACAAGACTTGCTTGACCTCTTTGGCCGGGTAGCAGAGCTGTACCTCAGTGGTGCCCCTCCAGCTAACACCAAGGATGAGATTTATTTTTAGGAGGCTACACGTGTCCCTCACACCTCAGTGAGCAGTCTAAATCAGAGATAAATGAGCTGGTTTGGTCCCATGCCATTGGCATTACAACAGTGACAGTGACCAGTAGGGTGGGCAGGGCTCTGCTGTCACTATCTGGGGCAACTCGCTGTGTGTCCTCTGTGAAGGCACAGGTAGTGTCAGATGCTGTGATATCTCTGTGATTCCATCGAGCTGCTTTTGTGGGAGAAGGTGCAAAATCTTGGGCCCAGCAGTTGAAATTAGGATTCTATCCCAAGGGTTGCTCAGAAGTTAAGGAAGACTGGTACAAATCTTTGGACTTGTGCCGTGCATTTTTTGGTTTCTCCTTCAAACAAATCTGCCACTTCCCGGTGAGACAATTCAGAATGTTTCCATCTGGGAGATTGTGGGGAGTCGTTTCAGAGATGGAGCACGGGCTCAATAAGAGAAGAGTAAAGGAGGGAGCTGTGTTTTGATGAAAGGACTAGTCAAGATGTGGGGGTGAGGAAATCCTTTGGGACCTTGGGTAGGAGCTATGCAGGATGGGAAGAAATACCTGTAGCAGCAGCGTGGTTTTATTGACCATTCCTTACAGAGGCAATTGTGCAAAATAATAAAGCATGATACAGTGGCACTGGAAGGGCATTTCTTAAAAAGAAAAAAAAAATTCCTTGTTTGTAAAGAAAGGAGAAGGTCAGAAGAGAATAATATAAGATACAGAGTCAAATGTGGTCTCTCACACAATGGTCTGATGGAGGAAGACTTTCCACTGTAAGATGTACTGCTTGTGTCAGGTAATAGTTACTCTGCTTAAGGAGGTGACTGAGGTCAGAGTTTGGCCCCATATTTTGTTCTCAAGCCTGGTCTTCAAGATGGGCTGTGTGGCCAGCTATGAAGGCTGTTGTGAAGAGACAGGAGATGAGCTGCTCTGTATGGTGGAGGGGACAAGGAGAGACAGTTTTACATGGCAACAAGGGGAAATGTTTCCAGCAGCTGGTTAGTACTGCTCAGGACTTCATCTATCTGCAGGGGCCTTGCAATATGAAACCTGAGGTCTTGCTCCACTCAGGTATGTTTAAGTGCATGTATAAAACTAAGTATGTAAATTAAGCCATTTGTTTCCAGTGTGTAATGAATCTAAGAATGTTTATTATCTACAGCCTTGGAAGTCTTGCCATATATTGACATAGTTGCTGTTACACTTAGGCTTATGTGTGTGGGTGGAAGGACAAACTCTGAAACAGGAGAATATTGTTTTTCAGCAGCTGACTGGCATTATGGGCCAGAAATGGCCAATATTATGCCAGTAAATATAGTACTTAGTTAAAAAAAAATCCAAAATACTCACAACTCCACAAACACACTTATGGTACCCATCAGCATCCAAAACACAAGTCTGATGTAAGAATGTTCAGCAAAGATGCACAGGAATTTATGTAGTCACATCTCTGGCACTTGGAGTTTAGTTTTTCCCAAATGTGCCTACTCAATGACAGCAAAACTGTTTTGGTTCCTTCCCTTGAAAAAGATATTTGAACAAAAAACCCTTTTTCTCTGTTCTGAGATCTCATTCAGCTGTACAGATGGTTTTGGTTTTGTTGTAGCATACTCTTACCTACATCACTATCTTCCTTTCTAAAAACTTCCTTCCTTTCCTGCTGTATTTATATTAGCTCTTGGGCCACATGAATCTCAAAATTTTCTGTTAGCAATAAGTGTCTCCAGACAGCTTATCTTTGGACAAACCAACTTCCATAGGCAGATCATAAAGTTTTCTTCCAAAGAAGTGTTGGATATCTTGTGCTATATAATGGTGAAATTGGCTTTGTTTCTTTAAAATATTTTTTGGGCCAGAAGAATTTTTTCTTTACAGTGGAGTGCTAAAATGAGCCAGAATAGGGCCAGTATCACCTGCTGACTCCCCTTCAAAACATAGAGCAGAAACCACTCTGCTATTCCTGTAGTGAACCTGTCAAACCTTCCTTACCTAAAACATAATTTCATTGCCATGAAGATCAATAGTCCTGATTATATGAATTCAAAAGGAGAAAAGTCACAGTGTTTTCTGGCATGTATGCTGCTTACTGGTTCTTGCCACTAGAAATCTTGTACTTGACTCTTAGCTGACCTCCTCCAGCTTTGATTTTAACCATGAGCTTTTTCTTTGAAATAAAAAAAGAATTGCTTACTCAAATGCCATTTGCAGTCTTTCAACAAAAAGAGGCCAGTCAGAGCAGGTGAAGAGCAACCCTGAAATGGTAACTGAGGTATGAACCCCATTTCTGTCTGCTTCCCCCAAGGCTTTATATAGGCTGGAAAGAACAGGAATCCATGGGAAGACTTTCAGAAGCAGAAGTGATGGGAGTTTTAAGTTGCTTTTGGTCACTCCTTTTGCCATTTTCAACCCTGGATCTGAGAAAGGGGAGAGCACCTGAGGAAAATGGGATGGGAGAGACACAACAGTGATGTTGAGCACTCAAAAAGTGTGGGAATTGGCCTTCATAGTTAGACTATTTTCCCATGGTGCATGTCTGAAGTCGATAGTAGAGTTGGTTACAGAAATACAGATACTTAGAGCTCAATTTTCAAAATCAGGTTTTTAATTCAGCAATTAAACACCTGCACACTGATTATTCAGAAAGCCTGTCAGCACTCTACCTCTTACAGTGGGTGTCAAGTACCAATTTTAGGTCTAAGTGCAGATGTAGGTGCATGAACAGAGGGTTTCAAGATTGGAAACCGGGCTCTTAACAACAACAGGTTCATCTGCCTGTGACTCCTCTGCACTGAGCAGCAAAATCAGCTGAGCTTAAAGGGGGGAGAAGGCTGAGAGCAAGGAGCACAATCCAGCTAGTAGCTGTTGTTATGAAACTGTTGGAAGATGAGGGCAGCAGGCTCTTCAGCTCCAAATTTACGTTTCCTTGCTTTGCTTCCTTTTAGTTTCTGAGCTGGTTTTCGGTGCCTTTACCTGTAGACTGAGCACATAATTTATTTAATATATTTAGTGGAGTACAGCACCTTCTGAACCCAGAGAGACTGGCTATGTTTGATATCTTTCTCCCAGGAGGTAGAGGTAGTGTGCTAAGGGTCACCAGTGTATCCTACCTGCCTGAGTGAACAAAAAGCCTGAGTGCTGGAGTCTGAAGGAACAGAGGAAAAGAGTGTAATGAAAGACAGGATGCAAAATGAGACATTGAAGGCAGCAGGGCAAACACAACTCCTGTCATCAGGTTTCTCCCTGATCTGGGGACAGATGGCCTATCATTCCTAGCTTGTGCTTCAAGATCCCCTGGGAGCTGTGATCAAGTATTTTCTTTAAATCCAGGCTAACACACTGGTAGTGTGAGCCACATATATCACAGATTTGAGGTATGGATTTCTGCTTTATTCAAAGTAAACCCAGAAATAAAGGCAGCCTTGTCAGCCTTGTGTTAATATCTGCTGGAATATTTCTTGTGTGAAGGAAAGGAATCAGTTTCAGGTTGTGAAAAAGGGAGCTCATTCTGCACATACCCAGCCAGGAGCTGACTGAGAAAAAGCAGCAATATTCCCAGTGTGTAAGGCTCAGGGCAGGGACAGAATGCCGTGACTATATTTGTGCAGGACTTTTTAGAGGAGGCAAAAGAAAGCCCACCAGATGAATGAGCTCAAGCTGGTATAAAGAGCCTTGCAAATGCCAGTAAATGGTGATAGAGCCTTGCCTTAAAAAGTTTAGCTCTTTGAAAATGAAAGCCCCTTCTCAACCAGAACAGGACTCCTCATTGAGATGAACAAAAGACTGAGATGTGTGCCTGAAAAGGCAAATTTAGTGTGGTCTTGAAGGGAGTAGAGGAAATTCTCTGTCAGTGCACTCTCAAAAGTGACGACACCCCGACCTCTTGCTCCCTGTGGGTGGGAGAAGGATGGCAAGAGCTAATGTTCTTCCCACTATCAAAGGAAGTGATGCTGCCTCCCAGATAAGTGCTGCAGGCTTTTCAGAAAACTGCATCAGTTAGCCCTGGCCTCAGGAGAGCTGGTTCAGCAGTGCTGTGTTAGGAAGGCAGGAGTGTCATGAAGAAAATGCTGCTTGGGTGCTAAGGGCAGCTGCAGCTGCTGCAGCATGGAGGCTGTCACCTCTCCTAAGGATGGCAAAGGTCAAGGGTCCTGCAGGGATCAGATTTAGAACATTAATAGATGATACTCATCAGTCTGCCATCAACATTTATCTAGCCAGTCTACACCAGAGCCAGCAGATCTTTGTTTTTGTTTGCTCCTTTAGTCTTGCAGTGGGGGGTAATTTAAACAGGAGGACCTCATCTCCTTTGCTGTTCCTTTGTTTACTCTTTCCTACCCCCTTGCCCGTTCCTTGGCTCTGTTTTGAGTCGTGGCACTACCTGCTTGGAAAAAGAGTGTTTGAAATGGACAGCAGCTGCCCAGAGTTGCTGGGTCCTCAAATCCTTCTCTCAGCAAAAAAATGAGGAAAAACCACACTCAGCTGGATTGGTGGAAAGAGGTGTATGATTATTGTCAGTATCTCAGCAATGTCAAATGCTGTTGTCAGTTGCAGAATGTGCCTGATGCTTCTGTGTATCTGTTGTGGGAACACTGACTCTATTCAGAGAAAGCAGGAAAGAGTCAGGGAGAGGATATGAATTATCTTACAATGAATCACTGCAGGATTAGAACATTTGTTTCTATTTACACTTGGGTCTGCTTTCTCCAAATTGCATAACTTATTCTGGAAAAAGCACCACCTTCTTGTCTTGTGTCATGCTGGTATTTCTCAACCTTGAGTAGATGCCCTCTCATTTCGGGTTGTTGGTGCAACAAAGCTTTACTGATTAACTTGCTGGGAATTAAAAAAAAAAAAAAAAAAGAGCCCCCAGTTATTAGACTGCTTGTTAAATCCCACCATAGCTAAATAACATCTGGCTTTCTATAAATACGGCAAGCCAGTCATTAACAGTGGGACTATTCACTGTTTACAGAGCTGCATTTGAAAAGAACCAAAATGCAAAGTATTTGCTGAAAACTGCACAGCATCTGCCTGCAATAGACTTTTGATAAACCCTGTCTTACATTCCAGTCATCTTCATATTCCAGTATTAGAATATTTTGTGTATGACTTAGTTTCCAGAGTCGCAGACATGTTGCTGCTACAAGCAACATGAGAGTTTCTAAAGTGCACAGAAACTTCTTGTGTTCAGAACAACAACCTTGGAACTCTGCTTCTATTTAGGTCTGTGCAGACAGTTCATCAGAACCAATCAGCCTTTTATCCAGGTAAAGCCCTTCGCTAGAACAGGCAAAATAAACACAAGTTGTGCATTACATTAGGGATTTCTTAGAAACATCTTAGTTGCCATCTCAATACAAACCCCAGACTCACAGCTGTGTGTTGAGAAAGCCAGAGGAGGTGTGCAGAAGTAAGGATCTCCATCCACTGAGGCTGAGCATCTTTATAATTCACAGGACCTCTGATGCAGTTAATCCACTGACACTGCAGTCCTTCCAGGATGGGGCTGCCCGGCCAGACCATAGCAAATAGGTATATTAAACCAGACTTCTTTGCACGTTTTGAAAGTTGTGAAGCCTGGTTTCCACTGCCTTTTTCCTGTGCAAATATGCTGATGCTTAATAAAACTCATTAGACGTTTCCCCAGGGGTTAAGAAGGAAGGAATTCTTCCCTACCTACAACCAAACTGTGTCACACATGTGTAGGAGCTAAGTGTGTGTGAGAGCTCCATCTGTTGTGTGTAGCTAAAAATTGCCAGAGAGGTTAAAAAGTGACCCTTGAGTGGACAGGAAAGGGTATGCACAGTGAGATCCTATAACAATTCCTTTCAGGGAAAAATCAGACTGGAAGGGGATGTTTGCAGTCAACGATAGAAGTGCCTGGCACTGAGGCACTGGCCCTGTGTGGTGAATCCACATTGCTTTTTCTCTCAGTGGGGCTGCTGCATTAATGATATTTCCCAGCAGGATGCTCCAAGGAGGTGGCACAGGAGGGCTGGAGCAATCACTTTTTGCCATGAGAAAGGCCAGAGAGCTGGCAAGGCTGTCAGCTGCTTTTGCAGAGGTACATTCACCCATATCAGAATGTACAGCTCCAGCACGTGCTGTAATTATGTTCAGAAAAATCTGTTTCCTTTTCATTGTGAATAGAACAGGCATGGATTCTTGCATCTTTTCCTGACTACTTCATGCTGCTCCTACCAGTCTGACCTCCTCTGCTATAGTATTGGTGGCAGGAGTCTCCTAGGAGGGAGCCTTTCTGAAGGAGAATGAATTGTTTTGCAATGCATCAGAAAATGCATGGGTTTGATCTCTGCTGTACCCATTTTGGGTTTGAATTTGAATTTTAATTTTTTGGTATTATACTGCCATCCGTGGCTTCTGAGTGTCTTCCATATGATAACAATTAGCAATTCTAATTAGTAATTTTATGAAGTCTGCTAGATAAATATCCTTCAGGAACACGCTGTAGAGCCATAGTTTTCAGGATCACAATGGCAATGCAAGGCACAAAATGCCTCTTTTGTGGAAGCTGCTGGTAATGCATTTTCTGATGTTATGGACTGGATATGTGGGGAAACTGGGAAGAATATAATCATGAAATGTTTCCTGGATGGTACTGTGGCAGCATTCCCAGTCTTTCCACATACACACACCAATACATATAGCCTGAATATTTTTTAGGCTTTTAAGAAAAAGATGCTTAGAAAAATCTCCTCAGCAGAAATACAAACAAACAAAAATTCTAAAGGAAAAATAACATAGAATATAGCCATTCACAAAACCTGCACAACAGAACTCTTAAGTGCATGGGGTGAAAGCCATAGAGATGATGCTGTTTGAGTTGCTGCTTTTGCTTTTCTGCAGTCAGTACCTCTCTTCTTCATGTTGTAGCTTGGTGGAAACAATTGAACATGACAAGAAACGTCCTACTGACTTCAATCATCTTTGGATCAGCAGCTTCCAAAGTTCCTACAGATTGGATGTCCCATCTTGGGTAAGTCTGGAGGGTTTTACTGCCACCATGGAGAGGTAGCAGGAAGATCCCATATATTTCTTTCTGCCTGGGACACCTAGTGAAGTAAAGCCGGTAAGTGCATCCTCCTGCTTTGTGTCAGCCCAACACAAAAGTGGAACCACTCTGAGTGACCCTGGTCAGAGATAGGTCAACTTATTTTTTAAGCTGTCCTTACCCTTGGCTGTATGATGGATCATGAGCCTGCTGAGAGCTGTGGTGGAAAATGTGGCCACAACCCCAAACCCCACAGGCTTTGCTCTCCTCTAGCACTGTGTTCAAGAAGGCAAATGTGGAGAGGGTGGGGGGCTGAACACTTTGAAACTCATCTCAGCAAGTGCTATAGAATATGTACTATTTAAATATTGTCAGTAAACCAAGGAAAGCTGTCAGAAATTGATGTAACTTTTGATTTTCAAAACAGTAATGGTCGAGGTTTTTGCAGTTTCATGCAATATGGAAGGAAGAGATATTTTAAATTAAACAGGAAATTGGCATACAGTGATAACAAACAGTAAGTGAAGGCGTTTCTGATGTGATACCTTCAGCCTGTGGGACTGTGTACATGCAACACATGAGCAAAACTTCTTGTTGAAACATTCATGTCATGTGCCTAGCCCAGAGAGGAAGAGACATGAAATCACCAAATAGGGAAGAGGCAAGGAAGACCAATCTGGACTCAAGATCTACTCTACCATTATCTTTAAGTAAGGGGAGAATTTAAGCACAAGAGGAGTATTTAGGGCTCTAAGAGGCCCTCACTCCCCATCCATGATCTTCAGCCTAACACAGCTTATGGAGACCTCGATGTTGAGTATATCTCATGGTTTTTTGAAACCATTGAAGGATTTAAGTAGCACAGGTCCCACCTGAAGAGAATGACAGCCTGAGGTAGCAATGTAAAAGTGCACTGAGAGCCAAAGCCACAGCCCCAGGGCTGTCACCTCCACCAGAAAAGCACAGTGTTAAAATCAAAGCAGAGGTGCAACGTGTTCCTCTCCATGGGCCAACATTCGATGCCAGATGGAGTGAGCTCCTCAAAGCACCTGCCTGCTGAATCCCCTGAAACCACAGCTGTGTTGTTCCTTTCACAGAGATTGGTGGGACATTCTCAGCCCCACATCATTTAAATCTTTGGCTGAGCTATTAACACAGAGCAGGAAAGGAATGAAATGAAGTGTGCAGGGGACAGAAATGCACACTTGGTCTCCTGCTGGCTCCCAAGGGGAAATCCCAGTGTTGACCAGTTTACTGTGGCCAGTTGGGGTGTAAAAGTTGCACACACTTGCAGGGCAAGACAAAAACTTCCCTCTTCTTTTTTGAAAGTTCTCTCCCCTCCACAAAGGCTGCTACTGCTGTGTCACTCTACAAAGAGACTTAGCCACTCCATGGGAACGTGCATCTGCAAGCCCTTCTGGCTTCATCATTATCTATATGTATCTAATCTAGGATAAAACTGACTCAAAGCTGGACATCTTCCAGCTTAATAAATTTCTTTAAAGCAGGGAAGCCCAAAAACATAACCACTATATAATATAGTACAGGAAATACTCTTCAGATTTAATTTAAAATATTTTACTGCTGGCATAAGCTTTAGAATGGCTTTTAAGTGTATTTTATCTGGTCTTTCTATGCTATAAACTTTTAATTAGTCATAATCAATGTAAGTTGAGAGAAATGTGCACCATCATGTAAAAGGAGAATTGCATCCCTGACCTATGCCAGCCTTAGGGAGCAGATGACAGTGGATGGTAAATGCAGGTCTTGTAATATGAAAAAGCAAGTTAACTGATTAGTAATTATTGTTGCTAATAAAATGCACCCTGAAACTGGTGCTTTACTGTGTTAATAAATTTTTGAGTAGCTTTTCTCTGTAATTATTATAGCCTTACCATGTTGAGAGGCTTTTCCAGCCATAAACAAGGAGGTTGAACATGGCAGTGGTCCCAACCTAGAAGGAGTGTTCTGTTCTCCGCAATAAGTTCCCCTATTAAAGCCCATCTCCAGGGCTTCATTCCTCACATAAACACTTGTTGCAATGCCAGGTTGGTACTGAACTGGTGGGACTGCCCCACATTAATGGTGTGTGTGAGTCCAAACTGCCAGAGGAAATACTTTGTTTAGCTTCAGAAGCCCTTGGAGCTGTCCAAAACAGTGTGAGCCATCTAACCTGATATGAGCCATCTAATAGTACTCTATCCCACGGGCTTTAGGCTCCCCAGATGACTGATGCACAGCTCAAGGCACCTCTAAGAGCAGTTGGTGTACAGCCAAAGGTATGGTGTTTATCCACAGGGGCACAATCTGGGCTTGGAGATAGATGGCTTTGTTTGGGTGGTGGCACCACCACCCAGCTGTATCACCCACAGTGTTACTGTGAGTGGCCCATTCAAGTCCCTCTTCCCTTGTTTGCTGGCATGTTCTTTATCTGCAGCAGCATTCAGAGGTCATCTATCCATAGCAATTTCCATGCAATGGACAGACTCATTTTGGGCCAAGTACTGAGAGAAAATGCTCAAAGCAGCATGAGAAGGTATTTATGTTTTTTTCCCTACAGATCTGTGCACCATGAAAACCCCCGATCCTCCTTCGTAAAACCAGGATCCTGTTAAGATATACTCCAGCTTAAACCACAAGCCTCTAAAGTGTGTGAATATGTATTTAAAACAGATTTTTGGAGAAAAGTGAATTATTATTCCATTTGCAATTCTTGTTGCCTCTGCAAAGGAAAAATGTGGGACCTGTGTTCTGCACTGCACAAACAAGGGATGGAGGGCAGAGACTGAAATGGGTTGTGAAGGCACCTGTCCAACACCATGGAGAAAACACAGCAGAGGCACAGGGAAATTTCCACAGAGGGGGGTGGAAGAGAGGAAAAGAAACTTGAAGAAAAATCAATAAAAAAATATATCCTCTTCCATTTTCTCTTTCCTTTATTTTTTGAAACCTAAATCTACCTGGCATAGTGTTAAGCACTTTTCCAAATGAGTGTTGTTATAAATAGTGCTCTGCAATGCAGCCCTCACATATGACTGTGTCAGCCTGCCGACAGCAAAGTGTGTCTCCACTTATAACCTCACTTTCTTACCTTGGTTCATCACCTTAATTTGCCACTGTTACCTGGGAGCTGACAGCTTCCAATTACAGTCACATTTGCAATTCCGACAGGAAGCATCAGGGGCTGGGTTTTAAAGGTTTGGTCTATTCTTTCCTGAACAAGTGTTCTCCCTGAAGTCCACTCAACAGCTTGTTTCTGAGATTGTCATCTTTTCCACAGAGGTATTTTGAACTGTAGTGCAGTGTAACCTGTGTGGATCCAATGTAGTTCTCATTAGAAATGTTCCACACAGTTACTGCAGGTTCCAGGTGCTACTTTGAAAGTTTTCTGCATCTATACAAATGAAATTACCTTTAAATTTGGATCAAAGTTTTATTTAGTGATTTTTGCAGGTATAAGCTGCTGAATTGCTTATTTAAAGTGGCTCAGTAATACAGTGATACGAAGACAGATTTGGAAAGAAGTCATGGAGAAATCAAGGCTGGTGGTGAGTGAGGTAAATTGGAGGAGAGTGCATGGGAGCTGCTGCTGCTCAGGAGGCAAGTACAAAGTTTGACCAGCCCCACTTTTCCTTGTCATTCCCTTTGATGTCCAGGCACTGCAGGATTTTGGACCAGGAAGCCAGATCTTCCAGTTCCCCGCTCTGAAATTCAGTCTTTCTGAATAGGAATGAGTAAGGGAAGAGGAATGTTACTGACAGAGAGCAATTCCCCAAAGAGGCTGAGCAGTGCATGTTCTAGGGGAGCTGGGGAAGCATCTTGGAAGTGCTCTGGAGAAAAAAAGATACCTCTGGGGGGAACATCTGTGGGACATTGAAGGTTGTTTGTATGGCTGAAGATGGATCTCAGACCTGATTCTCAGCTTTGCTGTTGTCCAACCACCACGTCACCCTTTGTGGCCCCATGACATCAACCAAGTAGGGCAGCTCCAAAGTAGGAGCTGCTGCATCTGAATGATTGTTTTTTTCCTTTTCAAGGAGCTAGGCAGAAGATGAAGGTAAAGGAGAGACCAAGGGACTCCAAGATGCCAGCAAGGAATGTGTCAAACAAGCTGTCTGAAATCTGTAGCCAGCTCAACAGAAATCCTGCTGGTAGTGGAGACAAGAAGACAGACTCAGTCTTCCTTTCAAATACATGACAATTGGTAGAAATGAAGTCTCTTCCATGTTACTTCTCCTCTCAGCTTCTGATGATGCCTGCTGACAACAGATGCCACAGTTAGAAGGACACAGCCCAGGAAGGGAAGCTGGTGCATCTGCCACCTCCGGGTTTGTGTCTTTTGTTCAAGCTGCAGCCCTCTCTCCTCTTTGTATTTAGTGGCCTCTAACAGAGCACTGCCTTTCTACTCTGTGCAGGCAGGAGACAAAAGCAGCTCTGAAATAAATGCCTTCTCCTCAGAGCAGGGCTACTTGGGAGTGCTGCTCTCATCCTGAAGTAAGTAGAGAGTCCTTGAACTGGGAAAAGTTGCATTGGCCATGTCAGGCACAGCCTGGAGCTGCTGCTGAATCTTGCTTTTGTGCCTTCATTTCCCCTCTTAACAGGAGGTTTGAAAAGTGACATCACCTTACATCCCTGTGAGAGAGGCCTTAACCCATTATTTAGTACTTCTTTACAAGATTAAATAGAATCTCTTCGGGTACTTAAACAGGGACAAGGCAGAGGAAACTGTATAGATTTCTGTCCTGCTGGGATCTGAATGCAAATAGGATCTCCTTTTTAATCACAGGATCATTTTGAAAACATAGTATAAAGGGCAATTCTCTCCTCTTTCCAAAGGAATTAATTTTGTGGTGTAAGAAATTGAGAAGGAAGCAGGAAGGGACTGGTGGGACTGTGTGGGACAGAAGTCATATGCTCCAAGCAGCTCCCTAGAGTAGTTAATACAGTTTGGTTAAAACTAGTTTGGATTTTGGTTACACCAGTTATCACAGAGGATTGTCATGGGCATGTGCTAGTAAGGACCCAAGACTGTTTTTCAATGTGCAGGAAAGATTAGCCTGGTCTGGTTTGTCTCCAAGGTGAAACACAAGGAGAGAAGTGGATGTGCCGTCCTTGGGGCTTTGGATCCCTAAGAGAGAAGAAAAGGCTCTGCAGAGGGTGGGACCTACTCAGTTCTTTGTGTTGTTTTTGAGAAGAGCATTTTCCTCCATGGTGATCCTGGGGCTGTTGCAAGCTGCACCACACACACATCTGCTATTTCCCATCTAAACATCCTGCAGCATGGGTGAATAACAAGCAGAGACACCTGTGCCTGTACTTCAGTTGATCATTTTCCTAATTATATGACTTTTTTTGTGGGTCAAAACATACTAAAACAACCACTTAGTGGAAAGCTGGTTAGAGGTGTGTGACTGACTCACTGATGAAATTGCCGTGCACTTAGTACCTGTCAGAAGAGCCCAAAGCACCTACTGGATTTTGAGCCTGATTTTCTTTTTCATTTACACCAATGCAGATCAGGAATGACCCCTATAAATCATTGCCCATGTATAGGCACACATATAGAGGCTAAGAAGAAGAGGAAAATCCTTAGAGATGGATGGGGAGATTAATTGTATGTGAAATGCCCTAGACAGCGTGGGTCCCCCTATTGCACTTGCACAGCACCACAGGCTGCAAAAAACATGGAATAATGAATGTATATCCCATGACTTCCTAGAGCATCTCTGCCCAGGACTTGAATATGACTACATGTATGAGCTGTTTACCAGTTTGGCAATAGGATGAAAGACACAACACAAAAAAACCCCAACAGTTTTAAAGCAAAATACCTTAATTTTTTTTCTGCGTTACTTAGAGGGATGAGGTATTGGGCCTTTCTCTCTGAAGTTGTTGGAAGCTGCAAAATGCAACCAAACAGGCAGAACTGGAAGAGATAAAACACTGTGTGTGTGAAAGAACAGTTTCCTGAGGCACCTTTGGTCTTGCCCACACACAGTGAATTGCTGTTCTTCCCAAGGGAGGCAGTGGGGGAGAGAGTGCAAATGGGGAGGGAGGTACACAGACCTTGCAGAAGGGATTTATTATCCCCTTTGGAGGTGGGGACACACACAGCTCTGGAAAGCTTTCAGTATGTGCTTTTGTCATGATTTCTACATGTGCTTCCAACCAGGTTGCTGAGCATCCCGTCGTGCCAAGATGTTTGCATTGTCTTAATGCCCTTTGTGATTCATGTGTGCTATGCAGGTTTTATGTTTTGAAGAACCATGAGATCTAACAAGAACTTTTCCTGTCTCTGGTATAGTGCAATTATTTATTGGAAGAGAAGCAGTCAGGTATAAAATGAATGAATATCATAAGCAACTTCTTTTTAACGTGTTCTTTCAGTTCTTTTTCCCTTGAGACTTCCCACCATCCTGTGCCTGCTTTTCCCACTTGATCCGTTGTGAGAGGATTGATTTCCAAAGGAAAAAAAATACCATTTTGAAAGACTTTTCTGAAATCATAACTGACTGGCAGGGAGACAATTTAATAGGGGGAGATGAAACTGGGACACTGGAGATAAGAAGTTAATAGGGGATTTAGTCATGTACACAAAACAGCACTAGACAGGTGGATGTAAAACAACTCTTTGACTTCTTGCAGAGCTTGCTGTGGTGAACAACACACGTTCTGAACGTCAGCAAGGATACTCTGTGACCATCTGCAATGGAAGTGGCCACTGTCTTGTGGGTTACATGATCTAGATGACTGGAGCTGGAGAGAAGTGATGCTTGTATGTTCATGCCACTCAGCTGTGGAGAACCCCACTATGCTGAAACCCACAAGAGCAGTGTCAGAGGAAGATAAAATATATAAACCAAGTAATTATTTTGCAGCAGAATCCTAGAATTGTTACCCTGCTATCTTCTTTCTAAAATACTGCTGGAAACAAACTTTTAGATGAGGTTTTTTGAGGGCACCATTGGTTTTATTGCAAGGGGCTGCAAGCATGACGTGAGTGTGCATACTTTAAGGACAGTGTTGCATGTTTTAAACAACAGCATTAAGGAAGTAAAATAGCTGCAGAATTAAAAAGTGAAATAGAACACCTCTAAATCCCTGGTGTTTGCACAGAGAAAAAGCCTAGCATTTCCCTGGTCTGCAGAGATTTATTTGTGGTTCTTTCTCCTGGATGGCTTGGAAATGGCAGGAACAATTCCAGGGTGTCCCAGAACCTCTTGCTCCAGGAGTTCAACATCATTAGAACACAGCAGCACACTCTTTGTAGGCTGATTGCCACAAGCAGCAAGAAGTGGAGGTGTTGGCTGTGGGCTGAAGGACCCATAATATGGCTCTTAAGACACAAGGCATAAACCAAATCCAGGACTGCAGGATAAAATAAAATAAATAGACCACGTAGAGAAGTAGGCCTTCAAATCTGTAAATTAATAGGAATTTCTGCCTGACAGTAGATGGCTCTTCAAGGTTAAAATTCCCCTAGTTATTTAGATGTCTAACTCCCATTAATTTAAAAATACTTGATGGCCTACTCTTTTTATCTCTTTTTTTGGGGTTGGTCTTTTTTTGCATGAATTTCTCACCTGTGCAAGGAAGGAATAATAGCTTTCCTTTATGGGGTAATGTGAGGATAAATATCAAAGGCTGTCAGGCTTGGTTAGGGCACTGGAAAGGACAGAGCAAGCTCACTGCACTTCAACAAGTATGTGAGCTATCAAGCTGGCTTTAGGGCAGAACTGTAAGGGTCTAATCTGTGTGCAAGATGAGGAAAATAATTTGGATCAACTTACTGTTCATCTGTTCACAGCTCAACCCAAATATAAAAATATACACTCAAATGTGAGATAGATGCTCTTAATTTTTTTTTTTTTTTACCTTAGAGGTTAACATTTCTCCTATGGTTTCTCTTCACAGAACTGACCCAGCTGGCTCAGTGCCATTACATGCCAGTTTACAGGTGCTATCCAAATGTAAAACTCATGAAAATGTACATCACAGATGTTTTTCACCTCTGACAGCCAGACCAAGCACAAAATCAGTGTAGACTTGCCCCATGTGTGTCACTGGAGTCCTTCTGCAGGTGTAATCACCAATCTAATTAGAAAAACCTTTTGGTCCTCCTCTACCTCCCTCATGGTCATATAGAGAAGAGGCACCAGCAGAAGCTTTCAGGTGTTAAAAGTGCTGCTTTGCAGCTCCAGTGGTTTTCAATACCCATTGATTAAAACTTCCCTTCTGCTGGGGCTCTGCATGCACCCATTTCTTCTCACTGCACCCAGCCCTGGGCTCTGCAAAAGCCCTCAGAGAGCCTGGGGGAGTCAGTGCTCAGCACTGAGTGTGGGAGACACTATGATGGAGTTTTCCTACATTGCAATATATATTCTCTCTCTTCTTCCCAGGAATTAGTGGTGTTTTTTTGAGTACTTTCACAGGTTCTGGCTGTTTCTGGTTTTTTTCAAGGCATGAGACACTGGCTTCTGTTAAAGGTGTTTTATTGGCATCACTGGACCTTTGAATCAGGTACGACAAATTCCCCATGATGCAAAACCAAGTTGCACTGGGATAGGGAATAAGATTATATTTACTACTCTAGGCTTTGTGTCTCTTTCTCCACTAGTTTTATTTCATTGACCTCTGCACAGCTGCTCTTGATGCCTTCCTCTGTAGGAAGAGAATTACTCTCTCCCTTGAGCTTTGTAATGCCTAAGAGATTCAGAGGCTAACTGGAAATTTTCAATATCAATTACACCTTTACTGCTGAAATACAGCTGCCTGTGAATAGTCATGGGTTTTTTACTGCTAATAGGAAAAGAATCTCTCACAGTTGTTAATTAACACTGCTCCAGATTTATCATTATTTCAACAGGATAGCCTCGGGATGGATTTAACCCCTTACTCTTCTGGAAGCAGTTTAAATGACTTAGTCTTATTCAGGAGCATAGATGAGGATGAATTGTTGACTGGGCTGTTTCAAAGGATAGGACTGCTGGTGGAGACTGCTGCCCTGCTGCCACTGAAATCCAGTAGGATTTTGGTGTGGCTGGTCCCAAGATTTTGGTATGGCTTATCCCTGAGGTCAGACTCTGATTGCTACAGTAATGGGTAGCAATTACCAGGCTCACAGTAAGTTGCAGAGGTCTATCATCAGAGAGTCCTGATTGCCCAGAGCAAGAATGAATTGCATTTCTTGACCCATTAGTGATCTCTAATTTTATGCCAAGTATTGCTGCTTAATTCACTTATTGAGGTTAATATTGGAAAGCTTTGCTTACTTTGAATGCTCTTCCTCTTATCATTTGCAATTAACAATGGTGCAGTAGGGAGAAATGAAAGATCAATGAAGCCTCTCTTATCTTTTAGTATCCACCTTGTGAGGTGAATTTCTATTCTCTTAGAAGGCCATGGTGTTGGGTTCATTCTGAAGATGGATGGTTTTGAGACTGCTTGGCAACTTTCCACCACTTGTGTGTCAGACCTGATCACTAATTCCTACTTCTGTCAAAGGTTAATAGAGGACTGTTATGTGTGTAATTGTGCCTCACTGAGGAAAAGGGTCAAATAGGTTTATAGGGATGAATCTCTATTGATTGCCAGGAGTATTTAAAATAATTGGACTCGAGCAATCAGATTAGCCAATTATGATTATGAGATGGGTCTATATGGGGTAATGTACATGCTTGACATAGACTGCAACTGATCCAGCTTCATTTGTCTTAACATGCTGAATTTTCACTCAATTCCTTATTAAAGCTGAGACTAGTTAGGATAGGTTTTAGGTATCAGCACATAAAATTGACTAGAAATCCATACAAGATGCAATATGTGCATCTCTAGAGAATACATAGGGAAGTGGACCTTCACTTATGAATGAGGGAATAAAGTGGATGTTACAAGGGTTAATGAGGTCAGTCTGTGACAAAAAGAATGCAGATGTCTCTCAGAGATACCCACAGAAGATGTGTCTTTCTCCTGTCCTTGTAACTATTTGCCAGAGGGTGGAAGAAAACTCAAAAAAAAACCCAAACAAAAACAAACCATGGGAATGATGAACCTAAGTCTGAGGAACACAGTGCAAAAATAGCTTTACCACTTGGAGGGTGGAGACCTGCAGTCCTATCCACCAGAGGCATCCTTTAGAAACCTACCTCCCCCTTAAGGATTCTCCCATGTTCCTGCAGTCTTTTAGGAATGCTACAAGTGCAGTCAGGAGGTAAGGACACCCAAAGCTTAAGAGTCCTGCTAGCCAGGGGGCTGCTTTTACTCTCTAAGTGGGAAACTCAAATATATGACTCCAAACTGTTGATGTCAAAGACTGATAATTCAGATAACCCAAAATGTGTTATTTTGCAAGCCTTATCCTGTTTTCCTGATTCCAGGAGGACCAACTCATTGTTTTAAATTTCTTCAAATTTCAATATAAAACTGTGCTGTTGCTGCTGGGAGACATTCAGGGTTACAGTGCTGATGAAGCAAGCAAACCCTTCCTGCTCTGCCTTAACAAAAAGCATAGAAATTCATCTTTCTAAAGCTTTCAGGCAAGCAGTCAAGTTATTAACAAATGTTTCTTTTTCAATTGTCCTTAAGGATTTCAAGTTCCCCCTACTCTGCAGATTACACTGGGAAGCATTTACATTTGTACACTTCTGATAAGCTGCAGCCACTGCCACGTAGTACAAAGTGAACACACACCTGTGCCATAACCCAAGATATCACAAACTGGAAAATCTTCTCAGTTAAACTAAGGAAAAAACAAGGCAATCTTCGAGGCATTTTGAAAAATGTTTTAAGCCAAATCAAGAGTCCAGTGACTTTTGTCTTGTATGTCTTGAAAAGTGGAAGAATGGTCCTACAGGGTGAGACCATTGGTCCATCTCATTCACTATCCCAGTTTAAGAGGAAGGACAAGAAGGTGAAGAACTAGACTTGAATATAGTGGTATCTTCCCAGCTAGTACTCGAAGAGTTAAGACCAAAAGCCAGAAGTTCTCCAGGTTAAATAGCCATCATTTGATGGTAGTCAGTGCTGTATAACAAAAGCTGGGTTGTTGTCATGGGTATTTCAAGGATCTGCTTTCATTACTGAGTAGAGTTTACTTTAAAAAAAGAGAAAAGATAGAAAAAGCTCACGAACCTGGCTGATAGCCAGGCTCCAAGTTCATTGCTATCAAAATAAAGACACTGTGAAACAAAGTGGACTTTTAAGTCAGGAAAGGAGAAGAACAAGCTTGCTGTTGTATTTTAAAATTGGCATTACCATAATCAGTCCCGGTAGTATAATTTGGGGGTGAAGAGTTCACTTTTTCCTGCCACCCCAGCACTTTTTTCATACTCCAGACCCACAGAGTTAATTGTAGCATGCCATCCTTTCAAACACATGGCTCATCAAAGGCAACTGCAGCAACCACAGGCTGCCAGCACCGGGTGGGATATTCTGCTTCAGGTGCTGAAAAGGTTAAGGCTGTTGGCATTTTAACATTATTAATTAAGTTCTAAAACCCTTGTAGGTCATTATGCTGGAAAGCATAGGTGGAAAGTTCCTATATCTATTATCATGGTTATTTCAGGATTCAGAAAGTTGTCTTCACAGGCAGAAATACTTTCTTTAAGTGGAAGTTTGGATGCTGCAACAACTGGGATATCTGGGAAAAGATCTAACACTGTCCAGAATTTACAAGCACAGCCCCAATTATCATCAGCCCTGTGCTTGTCCATAGAAACAATTGTAAAAGCTACAATGGAATAGGGAAAATCACACTTTAAAAAATTTTATTCTCTCTCCTTTCTTTGGCTTGCAAAATGTTTTACCAACATTTGCGAACTACCCTCTTCACATAATGAAGTTTTAAGTGCTGGTTTTACAGGTGGGTAAATAAATTAGAGAGGGATGGAGGGATCTTCCCATCCTCTGGCAGATCCTCTTTACTCTTTTTCAACCCTGCTGGCCATGTGTTGCTGGGAAGAGCTGAAAATCTTCGCTGATAATTTTTCAGTGGAAGCAGTTTTCTTGCAAAAGATCTCAAGTTTTTTGTCTGGGAAACAATTGAGGTCATACCTGCAGGGGAAATTAGAAATTGATTTTCAAATCCTCCACAAGCAGGGGCTTGCCAGCCCTCATTAGCATGTCCTTTTGCAGCTCTGGGTTTTGGGGTGGCTTCTTCACCCCGTGCTCTGTCACCATCCTTGTGTTGTCTTTGGAGCTAACGAGGGAGACAGGCTGGAGTTCAGGGCTCAAGTTCACCAAGTCAGCCACAGGCACCTTGCAGTGCCCTTTTTTTTTAGCCTGCAGTGCCTGGGCATAAAGGCAGTCGTGGGGGAGAAGATGAGCTGTGCACAAACTGGTTCCTGGAGGACTCTCTAAAGGGTGTGGGATGTGACCTGGGGCTGTGCTGAAGGGGACACCTGGCTATGAGGCCAGGTGAGCTGAAGCTTTGCTGTAATGCTGTGGTCCTCTCTGTGTGTGCAAAGATGCCTCTGGCAAGCACCTGTGGCTTGGGCTGGCCAGGCAGTGAGTGGTTTTTATTAAGCAAGACCCCTGTGCTCCTTTCATGGAGTGGCTCATCAGGGAAGCATGGGGCTAAATGGCCATTGAACTGAATAGCACTGTGACACATTTTCCTATGATTTGTGTTAGGAGAGTAGTGATTTAAAATCATGCCATGGCCACTTGTTTTATTACTTCAGGGCTGGTCAAAGGTATATTCTCCAGAAGCCAATTTTCCTAGGAAAACTACTTTTGCCTGAGGACAATCTCAGCTGAAGTTACAATGTCATACATTTGAGGGAATTTTAAGCAAAAGAGTATGGAAAGCAGGGGAAGAGGGAGAACCTCATGATTTTTTTTAAGGAAAAATCTCTCTCCTCTTTTTCTCTCTATGAAAAAAAAAAAAGAAGGTTTAAAAAAAGAAAAGAATTGAAATTTATTCTGAAAGCTATCCCATCAAAAGGCCTCAGTTCCTCTGAAACACCCACAGTGCTTTAATACGGGTGTGCATTACCCCTCATCTCTAGTGCTGGTGCTCGTAGCACCCATTGTAGGGCAGGACCTCTGCCTGCTCAGTGCTGCTCAAAAGCAGAATAAAAAGAGAGTCTCTGCTGCAAGGAGTTTAAATCCTGCACTCTTATTCTTAATCTTGCCTGGTATTTTGAGTCCTGTGGCAGATTCTGTGACACGGGTGCTGTCAGCTTGCTGCTGTTGAGAGGGCTCTGCAGCAGGCAGGCTTTCCTTCACAATGCTGTATTAATTGCTATTATGTTTTGCTTTCTGGTTGTGGCATGTCAGTAATCTGCTACTTACAAATGTCTGCTCCCTAGGGAGAAAATAAATCACATGTATTTTTTGGAACCAATCCTGCTTCAATACTTAGGAAATGCATTTGGTAATAATATTGGCTGTAATCCTCCTGAGAGAAATTAATTATAAACATGTAGCAAGGTAATCAGGAAGCTGCTCTTGCTGTGACATTGAGCAAAGAACACCAAAGCAAGCGGAAAGGATGGATTGAATTAAAACTGAAGTGTGTCGTGTTCTCACGGGTCAGATGGGATACTGTGCTGTGCTTAGGAGCCCTAGGGGCAGGGAAGGGGAGCTGGTTTGGACAAAATAAGAATGTTGTTATAACATGACTGCTGATGTGGTGGTCCAAAGGTAGAGAGAGACTGGTTCTGGTAAGGTGGTGGCTGCTGGTCTTGAGTTAGGGTGTACACGTGTGCCTGAGTGCCTGTGCCTGCTCAGGAGGAAAAGTCCTTGCGTGTAATGGGTAAGAGAAAAACACCTTGAGGGTTAAAAATGGTGTAATAATCAACAACAGTGTGTTCTTGCTCTTCCTTTTGTACAGGTGCTTCCTTGCTCTTGTCTTCCCATTCATCCCTGGAATCTCACAGATCTCCATCCACTCCTACCTTCTCTTTGACTATCTCCTCAAACTTTCCCCCAGAGGTAGTTGAATGGCTGAGTTTTGTTTTGCCTCCTCTTTGGCCTTTCTCACTCAGCACTTCCCAGCACTGTAATGCCACTTTATTCCCTAATAAAACACAAACAAATGTGGTTTTCTTGAAGCAACTTCACATGAGGGCAAAGAAAAAAACAACTCCTTGTATCCCTGTTTCTTTATTTTGTTTGAGTATTTTTTTATTTGCAGCAGGACCTGGATGCCTGAAATATTAGAGATCTGTCCATATATACTGAATTAATGTGCTAAGCATGAAGGAGGTGGTGAAAAGTACAGAGAAATGCAGCTTATCCCATTCACCCTACCCCCAGCCACCCAAGCACAAGGTATAGATCTCAGTGTTAAACAGCACCACTGTTTAATTTATCACAGGGACACTTTATAGCCTGAGAAAGTGAGAGACACAAGAGTCACTTGAAAATATAGGAGGGAAATCAAAGCAGCAGCTCTGTGGTAGAATGTCTTGCTCATCCTGGAAAACCCCTGCTCCCCAATGAGACAAGGTTGGGGGTATGGCAGCTCCAGATGGCTTTGGCTCTACACCCACATAGCTGTAAATATTTTCTAAGCTCACCAAATCTCTTTCAAATGGCTGTAATGTTCACCTTCAGGTAGTTACTGCAACTGACCTAAGTTGCTTTCTGCAACTATAAGCCTTCAAAGCTTCCAATTGTGTTTTTATTGGGGACCAGGTTGGTTTTATAGAGGCTGTCCAGCCATTCTTGCCCTCAGTCTTTATATAGGTCTTCTTTTGTCTTTTTTCCATCTCACCTCTGGACAATTACATCTGCTACTTTAAAATAACTTTTTTGAGATCTGAAATACGTAGGAGAGAGAAAAACAGTTCAAAGAGAAGCAAAGAATACCAAAATCAAGATACTGGCACTGTATTTCAAGAAATAACAACATTTCCATTTTTTCTCTTTACTTCTGAGAGATTAAAACTGAAAGCACTGATGATGCAAAGACTTCCCTGCGTTTATCTTTCTTAAGTAGTCACATCAACATAATTTGGATCATTTCCACTCAGTGTATTTGTGTTGCTTTTAAATAGATCCTTGTCCTTTAGAAAAATCATCCCATCTTGCATAGTTCATTCTTCCAGCTATCTGTTTAGGAGGTCCCATTTTTCCTTTGAAATATATTGTGAAAGGAAAATTCAAGGCTGAAATCCTTCAAGAAATGTAATTTGCTATGGTTGAATGGCCAGCTTCTAATAAGATGACTTCTTTCCTGTCTGAGGTCACTAACTTGGTGACATATGCCATCCCTGATCTCCAGAAAGTGCCTAATGATCACACTTCTCAGAGGCTTGAAAAAAACCCCAAGGTCTGTGTTCAAGGTACAAGAGCAAAAAATTTGACACTGGTGTTGCAAGGTGCTGGTCTTCACCTTTTAAATTAGGGGAGTTGCTGAATTGCTGGGTCTCCCTGAAGGTCTGACATTGTCTGCTCTTTTCTATTTAAAAAGGCCTGGATAGGAAGAAATCCTCTACATGGCTGCATCCTCCTTTGCTTTAGCTCCATTAACAAAGGGCTGAAGGCCACCAGGGAGGCTGGGCTGCTGGGCTGGCAGGTATCTGGCACACAAAAGGGGAGGCAACCCTGCCAGAAGGGAGAACCAGAACATGCCAGGATGCTGGTGGGTTCATTATTATTGGTTTTGTATCCCCATGAGCCTGCTTCCCATGAATACTTGATAAAGCCCGAGAAGGTCACCACAGCTTGTTTACTCTCCATATGGCACTTCTGCATGCCCCTGCTCTGTGTGTGTGTGTGCATGTAATTTTTATCCTTTAGCCCATGGCACTCATCCAGATCCCCCTTTTTCCTTACCTGATTAATTCATGGGCAAGGGAATAAAAGGACAAGTTCTTTATTATTCATCACAGGTGAAGAGCTGTATACACTCTGAGCAAACCTGGGGGGAAGCTTTCCTATCTTTTGTGTGTGTTTGTGTGTGCATGTGTCATTCTGGAAGCCAATTACCCAGGAATGGGTCTCTGAACACCCTGGATGGACTGTTTGCACTTCCTCGGGGTTTGCCAGTTTAGGCACCTGAGCTGAGTTAGGCTACGACCCCCTCAAGGAGAGGTAAGCTTATTCAGCAGGGAGTCACTATCCAGTGCAGATTAAAGAGGGAGCCTGGATGGAGTGTGTTAAGCTTGCAAAGGGAGTTTTGCGGGGATAATTGCCTCTGTGTTTGCTTTTGGCTGGAAAAAACTGGCTGTGCTCAAGTTTCCTATTTCTCTGTGCCATGCAAACTAAGTCGAGATAGCTCTACTAAAGTATGCATGAGGCAAAACAGCTCTGGGCTGTGGTCTAGGGAGGACAAAAGCTGAGCACTTGGAGTGTGGCAGCTGGCAGAGGTTACTGGCCTTGGTGCAAAGTGGGTGAAAAGGGCCATGCCCCTGCAGCGCCCTTGCTCCAGCCAAGGGTCTGGTAGAGCACTTACTGTCCATGTGAGATGGATTTGTGCTGCCAGTGTGACTGATGGGGTAGGACAGCTCCTCCTCTGACAGCACTTGTGGGCTTGACAGGCCCAAGAGAAGGGGCCCCGGGCTTGGATTTTGCAGTCTTGCTCAGTCTTTGGCCGTGGCTTGACAGCCCTTTATGCACATTAAGTAATTTCCGTTAGTGATAAGAAAAAACTGTTTTGGTATTCCTAATATAAGTGAGGAAACAGAGATAGTGTGATGATTCACACCAAAAAAATGAGTCATTCTTCTGTCGTTAAAAATTCCCTGTCTTTTGATGCAGCTGCAACACAAACTTAATGGAAACCATTTCAGCCTTTCCTTGCCCTATCAGAGATGAACTTCTTGAAGGCCTCTGGAATACAAAGTCCTGCCATATATCAAATGCTCCCTGGTTCCTCATGATGCCAGCCTTGTTCTTTGCTTCCCTTGGTTATCTGCACAGGGTAATGAAGGCAAAAAGGGTTTTTTTTTTGCTGTCTTGGGAGATGTGATCCAGAGTTGATCAAGTGACTGATGCCTACCTAGGCTGGCTGGTAAATCTGTCTGTGTCAAAGATTAGGAACAGGTTTATGTACTTTAGCTTGGAGGAGAGCAGGTGAGAGCTTTCCTCTTTAAACCAGATGTAACCACATCTGCATCTCTTCTAAATGTTTTAACACAAGGTTTCTGGAGAAAAATGATGGGCTGGTACAGTGCCTGGCACACTGCAGTGGGCATGCATGAAATGTCACTGCAACACCATACCCCCCACTACTGCCATGAATAACACTGGGAGGTGCAGAGATGAGAGAAACCATTTTGTGATTACATCTGTTTTTCTCTCCCCTTCCTCAGGTGTGTAAGGCAGAAGACACTGGGTATGGACTCTTAATAAACTGTGATAGTTTTAATAAATTTAAACATGCTCAGTAGATTTCCCATAAGGGAATTACTCACAAGGAATAAAGATGATTAATGTGAGAATTTAGCTGGACAAAACAGATGGTGCAGCAAAGTGTTTCATGTGTTTTAAAACTGCTCTTATTTGGTGCTAATGAAGAGACTGCAGTCTCCTTGTGTGTTAACTCTCCACTGATTCTGCAGCATCCTTCTGATCCCTGTTCTCTCCCTTACTCCCTCTCACTAGGAAGAGTGCTGTCCCCAGTCCATGCTAGCTACTGTATGATAACCAGCCAAATAAAGCAGGGTAGTCTGTAGTCTTTAATGCTTACAGTGATCCACAGGTGTGCAGAAATTGTGACTTGCCTTGTCTTTGCTAGCCTGGTTTTAGCACTTGGCCAAAATCCCTACCAAGCTGCCTTTCTCCTCTACGTTGGTAGAGGCATGTGCTGTCAGGGTTTTTTCCAGTTAATAGAGTCTCACACATGTGACTTCCCTTCAATCACCCTTGCCTGGCAGGACATCACTGATGCAGGAGCAGGGATGGGGACCAGCATGTCTGTGCCAGATCTGTGCAAGACAGTTGCAAGGGGAGGGAGGATGGGGACAGCAACTGCTCTACAAAATCAAGCTTCCCTGGATGCCTGAGCTGGTCTTTGTCCTTTATCCTTGTATTAAGCCCTCTGTTCCTGGTGTCAATACAAGTCTTATTGTCACTTTCCAGCAGATCTGGCTTGTGCCTGTGCCTGCTGTCTAGAAGAAGAGCACGGATGTCCCCTCGAGCCAGCCCCCAAAGGCCCTGCCAGCTCCTGCAGCTGACTCCCAGTTTGGCCCCAGCAGCTCTGCCAAGCCCTGGCATGGAGGTTGGTGTTGCCCTGTGCACTGGGGTAGGCCAAAGTAATCCCACCACTCCCTTCTCCTGCCCTGGGCAATCCTGGTTATCCTCTCCCACAGCTGTCTAAATTGGAGCAAAGCTGAAAGGAGAAGGCAGCACCAGCAGGGTCTCTGCTGCTTCCCAAAAAATGGCACCATGAGAAGAGCTATGCTGTGGGGCTGGAGAGGCAACTCAAAGGAAAAAGTCCCCCCAGTGGATTTGGCTGGTCAAAACTACCTTTGGATCTCCACATCATTGACCTGACACCATCTAGATGATACAAACAAGCATTTATTGATTTCTGTGTATGTGGGGTGCTCAGATGTGCTTGGCATGCCCTGGTCTCCGGGCAGGAAGTAAAGAATTTTGCCAGTGATTTCAATGGGGATCAAGAGAGCAGCAAGAACTAAGTGCCTTTGAAAAATCCTACCTTCAGTTTGCTTTTTAATGCTAACAGAGACAAGATGTACTTCCCATGTCAGCTAGAGTTTTGTAAAGGATGAGAGGTGATCCCAAGATCAGATCTGAGGCTTTAAAAAGACTTGGAGTTGTTTTCTTTCTTTCCACACAATCACTCCTTGCCAGTTGTATGCACTGGAGAGCAATGAATTAATATTTTTCCTCAAAGTTCATGCTTTAATACTGAACTAAATAAAAAAGCAATTAAGTACCAGATGACTGTGACAAGGCTAGATTTTTTTTTTCTGACCAATATTTGAACACTAGAAAAAAAATTTATTGGAGAAAAGAATTATTCAATTCCAAACTGTCCTTGTTTCTAGTATTTAATTAAGTGATGTTCTAAATGATAGCACATCTTTACAGCAGAATAGGGCAAGGGAAAGAGCTTTCTTCCACTCATTGCCATGAATATCTCTGCTAATTAGAAAAACAGTACTTTTATGCAGCAAGTATTATCTTGTTCTGTAGAAACTCATCCCTTTCTTGTGTCTCATGAGGGGAGAAAAAAATGTTCTTTCAGGACAGGAACACACACAGAGTTTATATTGATTCACAGGGTTTTGGTCCTCTCTCAACTCAACCCAGGTGCACTTTATCTGAATATTTCATCACAGTCTCTGGGATTTCCTAATGTGATGATGTCCAAACAGTGTTGCTGTGTGAGAGTTATTTTGGGGTTGTTTTTAGTTAGTTTGTTTGTTTGCTTGCTTTTTTAAAGATTTATTGGATGACAGTAACACATGGGAGAGATGGGGAAAGGGAAGTCAGAGTAACTTGTGACAGATTGCTGGTAACAGGATCACCTCTTAGACCTAAAATTGGACCTAGAGGCAATTCAGGCAGTTGCTGGAAAACCTGACAGAGGCTCTACCTGCTGTTTGGTTTAATCACTTGTGCAAAACTCCCCAACGTCGTCATGGAATTTTGTGTGACTTGATTACTTTAATGGATAACTCTTGCCTGCAGCTGTTAGTTAGCAAGAGGACACTCAGCCTCACATCACCCCCTTATGTGCTCTTGATATCTTTTCCACAGATACTGCATGTTTCCTTTAATCAGCAAGACAATTTCCTCTAAATGTCACTTGGTCAAGTGACATTCCTCACATGAATAACCAGGGAGGACCGAGGTTGCCTGTGCAGGCAGGGAGGCAAAGGGGTGTGGGGATGCTTTCCCCAGCTCCCCTCCTGCAGGGAGAGAAGAGTGCACAGGACTCAGCAGCTGCTGGTAAAGGAAGAAAGGAGAGTTTTGCCAAGGTTTGGGGAGCTGGTGAAGGTGACAGTGATGCTGCGTTTCTTGTGACACACCGCACAAACACATCCATCTGAGCTCTTGCAGAGGTTTTGCAGCTGGGTCACATCTAGCCAGGTTCATCTTCTCTTGGGATTTCTGGCTAGCATGGACGAACATAAACTTTTGCAGGCTATCCCCATCTCAAGAATGGGTTTCAAATGACTTGCAGAGGGAGGAAAAAACAATAGTTTTGTTTCCTTGAATTTCAGAGAGGGCTGATTCTCTCAGATGTTCTCTTAGGCTGTGACTCCTACTTTTTCCCAAAAAAAATGTCAAGGTCATCCAGATTATTGTCAGACTGAAGTCTAAATGAATAGTAATAATAAAAGGAATTATGCAGACAGTAATTATTCTTCACTCATAGTTTACGAAAACTTTCTGCTCCATGGTATAAGATTATTTTTGATTGATTTTTTTAAGTGCAAAGCAGATGCTCCACTGTAATGAGAGGAAACAGAAGTGGAAAACACAGAGGCTCATACTTAAACAAATGAACAGATGCAAGGAGTGGAAAACAACAAGGTAAACAAATGAATACTTTGAGTAAACAACCTACAACAAATAGGAAAAAACCCAGAAACAATCAGCCTGTACCAGCCTGCAGCTGATATTAATCACCTCCCCAAACTTTTCACAGATTTTTTTTTTTAATGGAAGTTGGAAATTAACTCTTCTAGCAATTCTGCAGTATACCTTTGGGTGGAAATCCCTGCTGCTGCTCCTCTCAGAGTCGAGACAAGGTTGCTGTAATGCTCACTGCTGCCTTCCCACTCCTCTGAAGCAAACTGAGAGCTGGGGAAGGCAGGAGACATGCTCAAGGTGTAACCCAGATTCTGTAGGAGACTCAGAACAGGGACTCAGCATCTTTTGGGTGCTCTGATGGTTCCTCCAAAATTGCATCTTGACTGCTGAGCTCCTGGATGGAAAGCATTTGTGAACTCTCTGACCTTTCAGCCTAGGAGACACACATCATACACTTGATACAGACCACAGCAAATAGCTCCCATACATGTACAATTTTCCTGGTGTCTGTCAGATATAGGGACTTGGGGTATACTCTGCACAGATGCTGACATTGGTATCAGTGCTTCTGCTGGGGTGTGCAGGGGAGTGGGAGACAGAAATGGCACTTCAAACTGGACAGGAAAGTCTAGATGAAGTCTGTCTCTTGCTAGATGTCAAAAGCCCTTCTCAGTCTAAAACACCAAACTTGGGAGTTTTCTTTTTCCAGGGAGTGGCATTGGAAACTTGGATGTGACAGCCTTTCTCTCCAGTCCCCACGTCAGCTGATGAAAATTGCTTTTCCTGCATCTCCAGCCTCTGCTTGGTCTTTCCTTTTGTCTCTGCTTAAATATGCATCTGCACAGAAAGGAGTGAGACCCGAGGCTTTTTTGGATCTTTTCTGCAAAGCCACTCTCCTGGCTAATAGACTCTGCTCTGTTCTCCTCTATTAAAGGGCTTTGCATAACACACAGACAGCATTTAGGGAAAACAAGCCCCAAACACAGCTGCTGGTGCATCTGAAAAGGGGATCAGTTTTGAGCATCATGCTACCAACTCCACTGTTTTCTTCCTCACTGCTGAGGGAAGTTGCTGCTGCCCGGAATCTTTCTGTGCAAAACTGGGGGCCAGCCCAGTCTGGAGAGACTGAGGCTGGTGGTGATGTGACCTCATTCTCTGCCTTGGTGGTAGCTGTGGTAATGGCAAGCAGAGACAAAGGGAATGGTGAGCTCCAGCCCATGCCATGGCAGGGGACCAGCTGCTGCTTAGCTCAGGGATGCACAGCCTTTTCTGCCAGGAAATCCTTCAGTCAAGAGCACATTGTAAGTAGCTGATGAATTTCACTCCCTGACATTTCTGTGATAAGGAAAAGATGGGCAGCACCTGATTCCTGAAAAACATTTAGACATTTTTGCAAGTGCTTACATAATTTTAACCCAGTGTCTCATTACCTGCTTTTGAACAAGGTTATTACTCATTCTTTATAAGATCTCCTCCTCTCTCCCTGTCATCATTTATCCTTCTTAATTAACAAATGGCATCAATTAAAATGTCAAATGCACTCTGCACAGAACATGCCAAAGCCACACTCTGTTGTATGTTGAAATGAGAACATCCCCTTGTGGCTCAGCAGAGATGAGGATAGAAAAACTTGTCTGAAATGCAATTGCTTGCAAGCCCTGCCTGTAAGGAAGGGATGGCACTTGTCTGGCACAGAGGGACAGACCTGACAGCTGCAAACCTCTCTTCTGAAAATCTACTCCTTAATTTAGATGGTTGGCTACTTGGAGTGGGAAAAAGCTTATTGTTTGTCGCTTATCTTAAATTATTTCAGCCAACTGGCCCCCGGGCTGATCAGTCTGAATATTTGGGCTCCAGGGAGAGTCATCAGGAGCTGAGGAGGAGAGAAGAGCATTACCAGAGCGTGATGCAAATCCCTGGTTTGCATACCTATTTTAGGATAGGATGAATCACCCTCTCCTGTGGAGAGGCAGGTAACTCTGAGGGAAATGAAGCCTGCCTGAGCCCTGCATCTCTCCTGAGCACAGCGTACCCCAGTGACTGCTGTGTCTAGGTAGTTAATTTTTTGACAGCTGAAATTAGCTGAGCTGTTCCACAGTGTTTAGTGTGGCATGAGGGCAGGCTGACTCTTCATCAGGGGATTCATCAGAATGCTTAATCAAAATGTATTACAGGAAAGGGCATTTAGAGGGCATGACCATCATTTTCTAGGAACAAATACTACTTATCCACTAGGGCCTAATGGTACAAGCCCTTCACTGTGAACACTCTGCTTATTTCAGCTCCATTGTGTGAGGCAAACACTAATTTCTGCTCATGCAGATGGAGCAGAAATGCAATTTGTACAGCCCAGAGCAGGCAGGTAATGCTCTTCCTCAAGCATTAGTTCATGATGTGACTCTAAGTGAGTCTCCTACTCCCACTTACCCGTGCCCCTGCTCTCCCAGGCAGTCTCCAGAAAAGCATTACCAGTTTGGCAGGGACCTGTTGACTGCCCATGAGGTCTTTGAATCACAGTTTTTACCTAAGAGCTGAGGTCCAGGGCTCAAAACCTGTTGTACTAGATGCTATAAAAATGCACAGTAAAAAAGGAGCTTGGAGAGGATTTTGGAAATAACAGTACTGTGCAAAAAGGGTAAAACAATTGATGCTTGTTCAAATATACACATATGTAACCCAGTGCAGGCTTCCAGCTGCCAGTCACAGCAACACTTTCCCTTCTGGTAAGATTTTTGTGTTTTCTGTGCCTACTGCCATTATACTGTATTGCCAGCACTCAGAAATCCTGCAGGAAGACCCTCTCTCCCTGCTCCAAACCACAGTAGGTCCCAAAGCAGAGTGCAGTTTTCCATGTCCTGGGCTGTTTAATGAGACCAGAAGGAAATACTTGCCTGGTAAAACACAAACTGGCAGATTAAATGATTCTTGCTTCTCCCAACCAAAGGACAGGCAGAACTGCAGGACAGTGTTTGGGCTTTAATACTGACCTATCAGAGGAGATTTAAAGCTCAATAATTACAGTTTTTAAAAACCCTAAGTGCTATTCATGGGATGTGCAAGCACCTCGAGGGACTCCTGTGGCAGTAAGCCAAGGTCAGAGAAGCATTCTGAAGGGAAATGGCAGCGTTTTATCTTGATTCAAATTTGGTAATGGCAATGGTGGGCTGCTGCTACTCTCTTTCTCTTCCAGACCTCCTTTGCTCTGCATCTCTTGCTCAATGAAGCTTGACTCAGGTGAGGCACAAATAATACAATTCAATTCAAACCTAGGATAAATAAGGCAGTGTTTGTGTTTGCTGGTAGAAAATAATTCTGATGGACAACTTCCATGTCTGTTTATTTCTTAAGCCATGCACACGCTCAACCCATTTCCAGAAGGTAAAATCCTAGGATTTAGGAAATCTCCTTGGTTTGTTTGGTTAATTCATTTGATAAAAGCTTTGTTCAAGAAGGCGTCTCCACTCAGCAAAATACTAAAGTTTATGCTTAAATTCCAGCAAATGCAGAAATCCTGCTGAAGAGAAAAGGATTTGTTAGGTGTGGAATCGTAGCTTTGTGCTTAAATATTTAGCTAACTAGAGTGGCATTAAACAGATGCTTGCGTGACTTTCTTGAATGGAAATCTGAGAGGGTACTGCAATAGGAAAATATCCCAAATCTGGGTTGATAAGCTGTCTGGAGCACTGGGTGGATGCAGCTGTCTGTCTGTGAATGGCTTCTGGTCTGCATCAGAGAGGGACTGATAGGCTGCAGATGACAATTTGCCAATTGGGGTGACTCAAAGCCTTTTTTTCCTGCAGGATGAGAAAAACACATTGGAAACAACAGCATGGTGTAAAAAAACCCTCAAAACTTTATGCTTGTAGTTATGGTCTCTAAAGTGACTGCTGCCAGTAAGAAAAGAGGTTTTAGAGCTTCAACATCTGCTCAGTCCTCGTTAGTAGTTATGCTAAAAATTATTAGGAAAAGCGAACAGAAAGTCCCCCCAGGCTGCTGTTTAAATACATGGTGTTTTTACATCTTGAGTGCTGCATGAAATTTGTTTGTCTAGCTCAAAAATGATCTAGCAGATCTGGGCAACCTCCAAAGCAAGGCAAGAAGGATTATCAGTAGTTGGAACAGCTTTCTCTAAGGGATGATTAAATGGTCCAAGGCTGCTTGATGTGTGGGGGAAAAAAAGGTGTCTGAGGGGAAGATGCATGGGAAAATTATAAAAGTGTGAGTTTGGTGGAAAGGGGGAAGTTGATTGGTCTTATGAATCAGGAGTCCAGAACATCAAATGAGATTATAGAGTAGCAGATTTAGTACAAACAAAAGAAACCTTTGGATTTTTTTCTGATGGTGGTAAATTATGCTCCCAGAGTCATTGCCAAAATGGAATCAGATCTTGAATTGTCTTTCAAGCTGGGGAGCAAGAACTGAAGTGTTCATAGGGGAGGATCCTCTGACAGAAAAGGGTACAAAAATATCCTGAACTACCTAGGAAAGATCTTTTCCAGTTAGCAAATTAAGCCCTTGCTGTCACAGAAAGGGTGTCTCATGATCTTTCCCAAGGATTTAGGAATCCCCCTATTAAAACCAGTTAACATTTTCCTAACCTACTCTTCTGGTTGAAAATCTGTCATTGACAGACATGGCCCATCTTCTAAATTGCCAATCTTAATTTATTCATGACTTAGGTGAATGTATTTGCTCTTGTACCAGCCTTAACCCTCAGCATGTGAGAGGCTTTTCTTTCTCCCCCGGTGTTTATTGCCCTCATATATTTTGTAAAATTGCAGAAAAACAGCATTGCAGGGAAACATTCACTGTTAAGTAGCCTTACCCTCACTTCAAAGTCAATCCAGTCATCCTGATAAAATTCCTGATTGATATTTGTGTAACCCATTTATGAGGAGACTGAGCAGGGGAAACATCCATACTGTACTTGGCAGATGCATGCTGGTGTTTTGCTTCTCCACCTTCGCATTCAGGAACAGAAAATGTGCTGCTTCGTTTTTAACTTCAAAGGGAAGAATTAAAAGAGAATGTGGAAGACTGAAAAAGCTTACTCTCTAGCCATCTAGGCAAACCAGACAGGAATAAATACATAAAAGGAACAGTCAAAGGGGTCAAATTCCTGGATTATAGCATAAATGCTTTAAGTAGAAGCTCAGAGTAACTGTGTGTTACCCACGAGAAAAAAAAATTAAAGGGATTACAGTCAAACAGTGTAGTAAAAAAACCACTAGGGAAAGCTGGAAATGATGCTTCAACACTCAAGTATACACACAAAAAGACATGCCCAAATTCTGGAAAGTTAAATGCTAAACCTTAAGAAGAAGAGCCATGGGAAAAAAAAAAAAAAGAAGGGAGAAATGGAGGGTGGGTGTGGAGCTGAGCCTGCTAAATGCACTTTCCACCTCCTACATATATCAGAAATAGGGATGTTGCTGTCAGTTCTGTAGGGATAATAAATGATTGAGGCACAGTCAGGGGCACCCAGACAGGATCAGACTATGTAATAAAAAGGCATTAAAAAAATTCATTTTGATGAAAGTGAGGGAGCTTTCTCATATTGCAGCATCTCTTTCTGGGGTGCTTTTCTGACAGTCTAACTCTAATTAAATTACTGATAGAAAAGGTTTCCAAGTAAATTAGCTGGGAGAATAGTAACCAATTGCAAAAACTAATATTCACACAAGAGGTGTCAAGGAATGTAAGTATGAAACTGTTGACCTACCAGCTCTGTTCTTTTCATGTGCTCTTTAAATAGCTCTTGGTACCACAGGAATGGAAAGTGGTAAATATAACAAATATTTTTGAAGTAAAGTCTTGGAGCATCTGGTATAAATTGTAATTAAGAATGGAATGAGTAGATATTTGGATAAATTGATCCAGTAAGAAAAGAAACAGCTATGCAGTTTTTATAAAAACAAGTCATTACCGTACAAATCTATTGAAGCAGACTGAAATGTGTGTATTAATAACAAGAATCCAATCAATACAAAGTACCAGATTTTTAAAATCTTTTGACAGAGATTCTGTGACCAAAGTCTTTTAAAGATATCGTGGGATAAGAGAAGAGGTTAGTTAGTTTGTATAGCCTGTTCTTCCTATGTATTAATTATTTGTAATTAATTTATTCCAAATACAATTTTTGTTCTGTCTTAAAAGATAAGTAACTAAGTGAAGAGGTAATGGCAGTGTACACAATGGTCCTAGGACCTGGTATGTTCTGCATAGCCAGAGGTGATTGCAAAAGGAGTGATTAGGAAGCAATAAAATGTCTTAGTATTTTCATGCTGGTCCAGAAACACAAATCTAAACTTGCCATTGAAATGTTGAAGACATTAAGTGACTGGCTGATAAAATAGCAGACAGAATTCAGTGTCAGAAAATGCAAAGTAATACAATGGAGAATGGTGCTAAGTATGTGTACATAATAAGGGGCTTAGGTGAAATGTTTTCCAGGAAAGAGAGGTTGAAGTTGTGAGTTCAATGGAAACAACAGCCAAAACTCTTTTTCTTTACCTCCCTTCTCCCATTAAAAGAAATGTTTTAATATCTTTCTGAGAAGGCTATAGATCCTGCTAGGTCTCAAGCTCCTTCTTCCAATATACTCCCTGTTGTAAGAGTCCAGACCCACAGTATTGTAGTGCCTTTATGTCTAGGACAACTTTGCATTTTCCTAATTCAAAATGCTGAGCTCTTCAATTTACTTGATTTCCACATATATTTTCTCTAGTTTATCAAAATTTACCAGTCCAGATGTGGAAACAGAAAACTGTAGATGTCAAAGTGAAACACTCCATCTGGGCAGTGGAAGTAATTAACCACAGGGAGAGTGGCCCAAAGGTGACAGCAAACCATCCTTCAAATCAGCTTTTTTGATGGAGATTGAACTCCTGTGCTCTGAGGTCAGTTGGTTCAGAGGCAGGACTTTGGGCTTGACACTGGCTGAACTCCTGTGCTCCACAGTCCCCACCTCAGCTCTCCTGATGCCTCTTTCCTCACCATCATCTCTACTGTACATGCACTTCCCAGCAAAACACTGCTCGAAACGTATTGCATTTACTAATTAGGATAGCAGTTACTAATTAAGTTTAAATTCCAATGTACCAATCAAATTTTATTTCCTAATTGTGCTACATTATCACTAATTAGAATAGCAGTTTTTACTTAATGGATTATATTTAAATTAAGATGTCTCCATCCAATGTTTTTTCCTACTTACATTTTAACTAATTGGTACTGCAATTATTAAGTTACGTTGAAATTGAAAATATATCAGGCTGGTAGGGAATCATATATAGTTTGCTTACGTCTGTATGATACCAGTAGGAATGATTAAGATACAGTCCAGTTAATTAGTTCTCAAATCAAAATAATTTTGTAAGTGTTTGAATAAGAAGTCAGTGTAGGCTAGTCCCTTGCCAGAGCATTAAGGAGTAGCTTATTATGGGCTCAGTAAAAATCTAACATGGTTATGGGTACTAACAGCTCAGATTCTATCTGCAAATGGTTGGGTTCAGCTTCAGGAAGGTATTTAAACGTGTATCTGTATTTAAGTATGTCCTTACTGGGGTTGTCCCACATTTCTGAATCAAGGTCTTTTGATTCCTACTTATCAACACTTTATGGATTCTGAGATCCTGTGATTTAAGGTTGGAAGGGGCCACTGGAGATCATGTGGTCCAACATCCCTGCTCAAGCACTGTGCTCTGGAGAGTGTCAGGATGGTTCTTGAATATCTTCAGTGAGGGAGACTCCAGGACCCCTCTGGGCAGCCTCCAGTGCTCAGCCACCCACTCTTGTTCAGGTGAAACTTCCTGTGCATCAATTTCTCCTCATTGCCTCTTGTCTTATTGCTTGGCACCCCTGAGAGGAGTCTGGTTCCATCTTTTTGATATAGTCCCTTCAGTTAATCATATACATTGATAAGGTCCCTCTCAGTCTTCTCTGATCCAGGCTAAACTGGCTCAGCTCCATCAGTCTTTTCTCCTGAGAAGTTTTCCAGTCCCCTTATCACCTTTGTCACTCTGCACTGGACCTGTCCCAGGAGCTCCATGTCTCTCTTGTCCTGAGGAGCCCAGAAGTGGATACAGTGCTCCAGGTGAGACCTCACCAGGGCTGAGTAGAGGGGCAGGATCCCCCCCCTCAACCTGCTGTCAGTGCTCTTCCCAGTGCACCCCAGGGCACCATCAGCCTTTCTGGCCACCAGGGCACAGCTGGCTCATGGAGAGCTGCTTGTCCACCAGGACCCCTGGGTCCTTCTCCACAGAGTTGCTCCCCAGCAGCTCAGCCCCAGCCTGTGCTGGTGCCTGGGGTTGTTCCTGCCCAGGAGCAGCACCCTGCCCTTACCTTTGCTGAATTTCAGATAGTTCCTCTTTGCCTATCTCTCCAGGCTGTTGAGGTTCTCCTGAAGGGCTACAGAGCCCTCTTGGGAATCAGCCACTGCTCCCAGCTTTGTGTTGTCAGTGAACTTGCTGAGGAGGCATCTGCCCCTTCATCCAAGTCACAGTTGAACAAGTTAAACAAAACTGGGCCAAGTGTTGACCCCTGTGGGACACCACTAGTGGTGGGCCTCCAAGTGGACCCCATGCTGCTGATCACAACCCTGAGATGTGACATTCAGGGAGTTCTCAATCCTCCAGTATCTTTGTGAGGGCTAAGAGAAAAAGGGCTTTGAAGTGTTACTGACCATGCTGTACCCTATTCTGTGACACCATCCAAATAGAGGTTGGTAATGCTGCACAAACACAAGACCTATGCCAAGTGCTGGCAATTAGCAAAGAAATAAACAGCAGCCTTAAATCACAGGTACGCATCACAATCCAGGACAGAGGTTTATTACCAAGGAAGCTAGAGCACGGAGAGGGAATCATCACTGGCTAGAGGAGTTGTGATTCTTGCCCTCTGCTGATTGTGACATTAAGGCAACATGTGGGGGAGAGCATCTATTGCAGCAAACCTGGGGATTTTAGCGCTGTAGCCCTTCAGAGGGGCACGGTGTGCAAGTGCAGGCCATGCTTGTCCTTCTCGAGTGCCCACTGAGCCTTGTTGCTAACACCACCTCAGCTCAACAGGAGTGAGGGACTCTGTTCTTGGGGATAAAGAGCTACAGCCTTGGAAAACCCCTCTATATTTTCCTTTTAGTGCCATTATGAACTTAAAGAGAAATGGGGTGGTGTTCTTATGGAAACTCTGACTTTTGTTTTTTGTGATCCAACGCGTAAATCTCGACTGCTTGAAAGCAGCCAGGCAGTTTTGTAACAGCATCATGACAGAAGAAAATATCTGGGAAAAAAAGTCTAAAATGACTTACTACCAATTTCAGAGTTGCAATATTATTAAGAGCAGGTGAGGGTGGATATAATAATCCAACTGATCTATAACAGGTTAATAACCTTCCTCATAATAGGTAATGTTAAAGGAGAAACCAGCTGGATAAAATAAATAAATATATGAGGTAAAATGAGGATTAAATTAGAAAGAGAGGTTATAGGTAAAATGTTCCATTCACAGGCAGAAGGTCCCATTAAAAAATGTCATTAAATGCAAGGTTTTGTATCCCTGAGATTTTAAAAATATTTCAGCAATATCAGCTCACCTCACTTCCCCCCCGACCTAAGAGAGGGTAAATTTCAAAAAAGGCTCATATTCAGCAATACCTTCCTCTTCCTCCTAACCTCTGCTTTCTGGGCTTTACAGAAGCAGACTGGAACTCCAGAGAAATCCATTTAGAGAAATCCACTCCTTTCAAAAAACCTGCACCATTTAAGGATAAATGCAGAAGAAAAGATATCAGAAAGTCAGATTGTCCTCATATTAAAAAAGATGGAGTTTTGAAAGTCCTGTAACAGCCAATGTCATCAAAAGCTCCTGGTGTATTGAAAAAGAACAGAAAATGTCAATGGAAAACTACTTAATAGAGGCAGAAGGATCAGTTTGAGAGGTAGGAGATGATAAGCCAAGCTAGCAACGTATGTTTGAGAGACTGATTGTGTCTTTCATTGTAATGCAGCTATAGACATGAAGGCAGATGCTGTATGATTATTCTTTAACAGTGAACTATGAGGGGATTTTATCAATTTTCTTTCTAATTTACTCTGACTTTGTAAAACCATGGTACTCCAAGCTCTGCTCCAGCATGCTAAGGACTCCTGTCTCTACAACATGAACAAATGATGAAAGACCTGGGCTGGATTTTTCCATCTGTGTAACTTATTTTAAGGCAGAATGTGGAGTCTTTTTCCCAACAAACTTGGACAGCTTTTAGAGTGTAGCTGCTTTTGACTGAAATGGGTAACTCAGCTGAGAGTCATGGCCAGGCAAATTTCTCAGAGTTGGGTCAGGTCCAAATGGAAACTACAAATCTGCCACTGGGTGAATACACAAGGGATGCCAGCAAGCATTTGTGGGCTACTCATACTTAATATAGCATACACCCCATCCTCAAAATACCTGCATTTCACCCTCTGGCTTAATAAGTAACAGAAACAGGGGGACACCTTGGGTTAGATACACAACTGGTAAAATTGCATGGAGATATCCTGATTTACTGTAATGGCACCTGTGCTGTACCAAAGAAATGATTTCATGGTCTGCAATTCAATAATCACCTTTGATGCTTACAGGAGGTGCCCTCAGCCAAACCATATGGGGACCAGTAGGAACATTTCTGATTGAGTTAGTTGCTGTGAGAATATGATGTCATGTACCACTATAACTTTTTTGAGCTATGTATTGCTTTTAGTGATGTTTCCAGATATTTCTGTTTTCTTAAACTCATGTGGTTTAGCACACCAGCTTTGGATGAAAAAAAAGAAGCAGGTTCAGACCCTTGCCCTCTGAGTTGCAGTCATCCTAAGAGAAAATTTGCCCTGATTCAGACTAAAGAATAGAAAGAAGACTTAGATGAATGCTGTAGCCATAAGGTTGCATGCAGGAAAAGCTTAAGTTTTGTTTAGCATGAAGGTGAGGGAACCCAAAACTATGGGATTCTATTTTTGCAAAAATTACCCAGTGGGGTCTGGTCATGCTCCACACTATGGCTCAAGACCTTCAGACCTACCATGAAATGTGTACAAGCTTCCTGTCTGGTCAGGTTTATAATCAAAGCATTATCTAAATCTAGTGTATAATAGTGCTCATGCTTTCTTATACAAAAGCATGGAAGTTACAACTGAGCATAAATGGTATGAAATCAGTAGGGAAGCATTACTGTTAGAGGCTCTGATTGCAAAATCTGAAGTTCAATGTGCTATTTTTGTTCTCAGTAATTTAAAAGGTTTAAAGAAATTATACAAAGCACCATGTGTGTGTGTAACTATGATAACTATGACAAACCAGTTAGCAAAACCGAGGAGTTGGTGTTTAAGTTAGACAGACTGAGTTTACACCAAATTTTATTTAACTGTTATTCTGGTGGAGAAATATCTTCTGATCCTTCTATGAAATTCTTCCAGCACAGCCTTCACCCCACACAGATGGGAATTCATTTGCTAAAAGGACAGTTGGCAGCAAAGACCATCCTGAGCTTTGTGGGCTATGTCTCTTCAGGAGACATTATTATGGCAAACACTCCCTCTGTGCTAAGACATTTAAACAGCCCTTCCCGGCAATGTTAAAAATGTAAGGTGTGCATGATTATGAAATATAACTATACAATGACTTTCATATTTAAAAAGCAGCTGAATGTTTTCCAGCTGTGGCCAGTAAAGTGTCATAGTATGATATTACTCTCAGCATTCATTTCTGAAGGCAAAACTATTCCCACTTCCCTCAGCCCCTCTCTAAGTGTTCTTCTCCACACCTGATGGTCTCTGTTGTTTGAGGCAAGTCTTCATTACCCACTAATTTCTGAAACTGGCTGAGAATTCCAGACCCAGAATGCAGTCCAGCACTAGTGAAAATTCCTCCATTTCTTTCAGAGGGACAACATGTTCATAGGTATAATCCAGATAAAAATCTCCTGCAATCCAGATAAAAATCTCCAGGGCAGTTTAGCTGAAGATAAGAGAAATATTCCTCATATGAAAGCAGAAAATACCTGCCAGCTTTCTGACTGAGCAGAAGGTCATAAAGCAAGTATAACTCAGAAAAGCAGAGGCATATATAAGCATCAGAATGATAGGTGAGAATTAAAACCAGCTTTTGTACACATGGAAGTGGAAAACAGCTGAATAAAACAAATTCAACGGAAATGCCAACATGGTTTTCTGCCTAACAAAATGCAAAGCCATATGTGTGGAGCAGAAGAAAATGGCCACACTGATTTCCAGAGCTGGAAGAAAAGCCAACAGGAAAAGGAAAGGAAGGGGAATGGGGAGCAGCAACTACTGGATGCTGCCAGGATCTCTGAGACCATAAAGGCTGTGAGAAGATGAGGGATAAGAAAAAGAGTGCATTGTGATGTGTTTGCCTTCAGTAAATACTCAGAGTAACAACATAATTCTGTGGATTGAAATGCAACCAGTGACACAGTCTGGTCACAGATGGGTCAATACTTTTGCTGTCATAGATAACAGATGTTCTGTCCAAAGGGGCCAGGAGCCATCTGCTTATGTCCTGATCTACACAGCTCCACAATTTGAGAGAACAAAGAACCCAGGAGCCACAAATGTTGCCTCTCTTGCCCATTAAAAGTCTGACAAAACTTCCCCTTCTAAGAGTCAAGAACAGTTTCTCTTGGCTGCTCAATCCACTACTTGGTTGTAGCTGCATTTCTGCATTTATTTTTGCTTTCTGCTGCTGAAGGCTTGCTCTTCCTTATACCTGGTTTATCTGTGTTATTTTGGACTCACTTAGACTTCATTCTCCATAGTTTCTCTTTACCAAGGTTGTGTGTTTGCCTTGCTCCTTGCTTGATGATCTTTGAAGGTCCCTGAGCATCCCTGACCACTGGACAACCTCAGGCCATCCTTATTGCTCAGACTTCTGGCCTCAGCTGCACCTCAGTCAAGGTGTTGGATTCTCTTCTGGATTAGAAGGTCCTCACTCAGCTACAGTCTCTACATCTACCCTAGTGATCCTTACCATACCACTCCAGAAGCCATATCAACTAAAATGGGTCAAAACAAGAGAGCAGAGAAATGAGAGGCACCTGCAGTAGGTAGAAATTAGATGAAAGGCCCACAAGATTCAGGAAGGTGCATCCCATCTTCTTTCTAGCTGTCAGTTCTGGAATGTAGTTTGTGTAACTAAGTCTCAGCAGCCCAAAAAGTGAGCATCTTTTTTTGTGTCATGCAGTGCTTGCTAATGTAACACGTGTGCTTTGAGCGTTATGATTATTTGTTATTAAACTAAGGGAAGCATTGCGTGAGCCTGTCAGACTTTCAGGAATAGCTTGCACTCTTGCACATGCCTTTCCCTTATGTACAGTTTGGCACCTTTGAGTGCATTGTTTCTGTCTGTGCTTATTTTAAACTGAGAAGCTTAAAGAAATGCAGTAACAGTCACAGGGGAGAAGGGAAACCAGATATTTATAGTATCGAGCAGTTAAGCTTTCAGGACGGTTTTGGGCATGTTTAGTGGCAAGCACTGCCCTAATTCTGGAAGTATTCAAGGATGCCCTGCACTTGACACATTAGGAAAAGGCTGCTCTTGGCCCAGTCTCCCCCATGCCACGAGGGTTGTCTTTGAAAGGACACTTGTGCTCAGAACAGATGTGTGAGCTACGAGTCTGGGCTCGGGCATCACTGGGTGTACCTCGAGATGGCCCAGACCCATCTGGGTGCCTCAGCACAGCTGGCAGCTTCATGTGGTGTCAGGACAGTGAGCCTGGGGAGGAGAGCACCTTCTCCTCCATCTGGACAGACAAGATGGTCTGCAGACTGCAGGAGGGCTTGCCAGAGGGTGTCTGTGTGGGGGTGTTTGCAGATATGAGACTTATCTGAGAGGGTACGGGGCTACGTCGTGCTGCCAAAAGGCAGAACGTTACAGGTCGCTTCTGAGCTTTAAAGAGAGTGTATTTGTCGTGTGAAAGACTCTATGGAGACTTTGCAGCAAGCTCTCATTAATTCTATCAGGTTAGTTAGGTTCTAGCCACCAGGGATTTTTTCCTATTTTTCCTGTGCTATTTCCCCTTCCAGCACAAGCTTGTTTTTTATTTCATTTTTTTTTTCCATGAGAAATGTTTTTCTAGGATGCTCTACACGTGTGCTGAAGGGGAGTTACTGTTCAACTGATGCTGTTAGCACAGTGAAGAAATGCTGATCCTGACAGACACTTTGATATGCTAAACTAAGTCCCAGTGGGCACAGGTACCAAGCTGAGCCCTGAGAAAACATGACGAACAGGTTCTTGTAATTGGCCAGATTTTTTTTTATTGTAATACATCAATATTTGATTAGCAATAACTATTTCCTCTGATCTCACTCTTGCTTCATAAGACTGAAAACAAAGGTAGGTTGGGATCTGTCAAAGTTCACTGGGCTAGTCTCAATCTCTTTTTGAACTCAAGGATAAAAAGCCCTGTAGCACCCGTGGGAGGCGAGTTATGCCAACAGTAAACACTTTTTTACAGTCTGTTGCTTATGGGTACCAGAACAATGTAGGACTTGGAGCTATGTTTTACCACAGGGTATCAGTTGTGGCTTAATTTCACAGTGTCAAGAAAGCTGGGTTGATAAAATATTTGAGAGAAATGCCAAGTCAGCATTTGAAAGCACTTTTAACAGGATAGTAGAGTGAAGGTTGTTTTGCCTTTTTATACTAATTAACTCTACGTTTGTCAGACATTATAGTCCATGCTAAGACCTACAGATGTATATTGTTACATGAGGCAGCTGTAGAAAGTTTCAGTGAACATATCAGGGGCCTGTGAGCTCTTCCACACTGGTCTGATCTCTAAGATGGGTCTCCCAGAAATATAGAAGCAGATCCCAGGCACACCCTAGGGCTTTTATTTTCAGCTTTTAGGCTTTGTTAGATGTGGATCTACAACTGTTGCACTTTAAAAGAGAAAATCCAATAAACCATGTTTATAAAAACATTTCTGCCTTGTATAGGATGTTGTTGCAGAGGGTTTTCTTTCTGACGGGCAACTTTGTGTTGCCTCCTGGTTGCAAAAAGAACCACAAAGTTCTTTTCTGTGTCTTCATTTTTTTTTCCTTTCAGTTGATTTAGTGTCTTCTGGACTCTTCCTGCCACCCAGGAATCAGAGTGCCAATACCTCTTTGCCCAGTGGTAGCAACTCCTCACTGATCATGCACAGCCCTTTTCAGAGGGAAGGAGAGGCTCAGAGAACAGAAATTGCATGTCAGCAAAAGTGCATGTCCCTCTCTGCTTCCCCATATAATACTTCAGAAGACTGAAGGTAATGAAATTAATTTTAAACCATGTTATCCACTGCAGACCTACTCGTGGTGAGCAACAAGTTTAATTGCCTCAGCTACTGTTTGTTTGTCCATTGGTTATCTAGGAGAGATTATGTCTGCTCAAGAACAACAGTTATCATATAGATGTGACAGTATTTCAGTCTCAGTTCTGCCTTACAACTAATGGTTCAAATATCCAATCCACAGCCAGCTGTTTTGTGGTTTGTGATAAGTTGTGTGTTGCCTGTTGTCTTCCCTCTTGACAGATGCAATTTTTTGAGTTAAGGACATAAATAAATCCCAAGTAATCACACAGTGATTCAGCCACAAATAACGGGTGGTTGCAAAAGCGCTCACAGCATTTTTATTTCTTATGTGCTGCTGAACATCTTACCTTTGCATTAATATACACTGGACACAAGAGTTTTGGAGGCAAATTCAGAGATTTATTCCAGAAAATATTAGCCCAGTATGACTTTTTTTGTTTGTTTGTTTTCTCTTCCTCCCTTTCAAGTCCTAACCATAGCTCCTCAAGATGAAGCAAGCTATTTTAAAATAATTAAAAGTTTCTGCCTTAGCATGACTTCCATTTACACCACATCTGCTTGAGCGTGGTAGGAAGCAGCTTCAAGCCAATTAAAAGGAGATGGGTGCATTGTACAGCTCTCTTCTCTCTTAGTGAACTTTTGACCAAGAGGGCACTGTATTGATGAATTTCATTTCTTCCTAATCTGCTTGTACTCTGCTTGAGAGCTTGGGGCTTTGCTCTCTTCTGTTTCTGTACAATGACCCTGCTCTTGAGAAAGCTGTGGGTTCGAGGCAAAGATTTCAAGTTATTACAAGATGTTGAACACACAGATCTCTCCTTGGCTGTCTGCAAGATGTTTCCTGGAAGATGAGAAGGGCTCTCACCTCGGAGAAGGAGTAGTAAGGCATTATTTCACAGCCTTTAAGGCAGTAACAAAGAGTTTTACTCAGCACTATGTAGCTAAATAGACTAAGTTCTTCAGGGTCAATATGTGAAGGGAGCAAACTAAGTGCACGGAGGGGCTGTGTTAGTGAAAGAAACAAGTTGTCTGTGGCTTTTAAGAGCTGGCCTTCAGGCAGGGGCTCACGTGGTGCTCAGGCAAGTCAGAGGTCCCCTCACAAGCAACTCAAGCCTATGGCAACTGAAGGATGTTTCTGTAGGACTCTGTTTCTGGGATGGTGCCACAAGTATTTGTGCAGAGATCTCAAGCTGCAGTTTTGCCAGCCTTTCTGCCCCTTCAGTGATATCTTGTCTTGAGCAAAGTCTAGCGGACAGGGCCAAGGGTGCAGTGGTGCAGGATCCACACTCCAGCCTGCTTGCTGTTATGCTGGCCAGGCAAAATGGGTTGGCTTTTTGGCCTTGAGCTTGGTCAACAAAGAGTGCTGGCCTCAAAGAGCTGTTCTTGAATAACCAGGAAAGGTTTTTTTACTCATTTTTGCCAATCCTTGGGTGTTAGATGTTAATTGAGATGTGCAACAGCAGAGCAGGGCCACAGATAAATTCTTGTGAGTAGAGGACGGTGCTGAGAGGAAAGCAGTTTACATATCCTTCAGAAGAAAAGCAGAGCAACAAAAAAAATTATCTTATACATAGCTACAAGGAAATACCTGACACCTACATCTTAATATTGGAAAAGTCCTTTGCTCTTCAGAGACGGTATGTTCAGGATCTAAGTGACAGGTGGAAGTAACATTCTGAAACTAGTACACCATGAATTTCCATTTCCTTAGGAATTTAATATTTATAAAGTGGCTTAGCTTTGAATTGCTATGACAGTATCACAGCATTAAAAGACTTTCCTGTCCTGATAATATAAATGTAACTGCTTTCCCCAAGAGCATTTTTTGACTAGTCCTCGTTCCAGAGTATTTTATTTTTTCTTCAGTTATGACGCTTTCCACACATACAGAATGTGTCTTTGTGGCATGGAAAGAAAGTAAGCATGACCTTTATCAAATAAAAAATATTCATTGCTTCTGCAACAGAGACTAAGTGTAGATGAAGTAGAGAGACTTGTATTTACACAATATCTGGAAGACAAATACTGACCAAATCTTTTTATCACCAGTACACCACTCCAAGTTAATTAGAAAGATAGAATGACATCACAAAATTTCATCAGAGGGATTTAGAGATGTCAGTCTGAGTTTCTAAACGTACAGTGAATTTGGCACCTAATTTTTTTACCTAGTCTTTTGGACTTTCAAGATAATAGAAAAGAAATAATGGAATGGATAGGATAATTTAGGAAGAGATTGTGTTTGAAACCACATTATCAAATAAATCACCCTCTGTGGGAGAAAACAATAGAGTGGGACCTTGACTTTACCATTTGGATAAAGATAAGTATTCAGACAGAGACAACTAAAGCTTAGGAAGATAATAGCTTGTCCATCGGGGCAATGTTGCCAATTAATGTAAATAGCAGCATACAGATCTCCTCAGTATTGCCATTGGGCATGCTGGGAATGTCATTAACACCTGTGTGGCCATCTGTTATTAGGGAATTGGAGGGGCAAAAGGAAATAAGAAGAGAGGATCAGCTTCTCATTGGAGATGTGAGGGTCTCCTCTTACTTAATTAAGCAGCATTTTTTCAGGTCTGAAACAGAGCAAGAGTGTCTGTATTTATTTATTTATTTATTCTGTGACTCCTTCACAAACACACCACATTTTGAAACTCAAGATCAGAAGAGATATTTTTCCAAGACAAAAGGCTCCTTACAACATATGGCTTGAGTAGTTTGTTAATGGTACTACTTCTTCCTTATAAGTCCATTAGTGTTTCAGATGAGGATGACTGTCTACTCCTCACCTGGCCAACCCCATAGAAGATAAAAAATGGATAATGTCCTGGAGGCTGTGATTTGTGAAGAACTTACCATTATGTTAGCTCAAATCAGCTTATCTCTTTGAAACTAGAGGAAAAAGAACTTCCATAATATTATTCCTAGGCAAAGGAAGATTGTGTCCAGAGCTAGTTATTAGGATTGATTATAAAAGTATTTTGGGCTTTTTTTTCAGCAAGATTATTTTTTCCCCTATGGAAAACTGTGTATTAGAATGTTCTAGTGGGAAACAGTAATATTGTGGCTTAAATCCACAAAGAAATTTATTTATAAATACTTCTCTTTTACCTTATAGAAACTGCAGCTCTGGGCTAAACAGAAAAGATCAGACACACCAATTACCTGGCTTGATCTGTGTAGCCACTCTTGACTCCTGAGCAGGAAGGGAGGTCAGTGGCATCATGAACATCCTGACCATGGTGCATCATAAAAACTAGCTTAGGCTATTCTGCAGAAAAGAATGACAACCCAAAGCATTTGAACCATGGAGTGTCAAAAACCATACAAAAATCATTGCCAAATCCACACCTTTTCTGGTTTGATTAAAACACCTAATTTTCACGGACTGGGTTCTCCATGGGGGAAAAAAAAAAAGAAAAAAAAAAAAGAAAAAAAAAAAAGAAAAAAAAAAAAGAAAAAAAAAAAAGAAAAAAAAAAAAGAAGAAAGGGGAACAGGTGCTATTTGTGATCAATAATACCTACTTCAGTTCCTCAAGTGATATAGACAGGTGTTTTTGCATTTACTGTTATCTGATTGAAGTAGAAATACCAGGAAAAGACTAACAGAACATGCCTGGTATCAATACAGTAGCAGCTGCAACAGCATTGCAAAAGCAGGGGAGAATTTTAGAGTGCTGCCAATAAAGTCTTTTCATCTCAAGTCTGAGCTTACAGAACCTTCTGACTTGTACAACAATCTTTTCAAAAGGCATCTCTGAAAAAAGAATCACAATTAATGTATTCTGGAAGAATTCATGTGACTCCTGGTTTCAGTCTGCTCCCAAAATCAAGGTTAGCAACTGAAAAGGGTTCCAGCTAAGAAATTTTAAGCAGTCTTATTAGTCCTATGGGGAAAAAAAGAAAGAAAGAAAGAAAGAAGCAGAGATAGCATAAATTCCAGGTAACAATGGCAAGTGCATTTGCCGTGACTGACATACTGATGGTGGGAGATGCCTCTGCCCTGCATCCATGAGCAGCTGGAGGCTCTAACTGCAAGTGAGGATTTTGCACAGGTGACAGTGAATGTGTGTTTGTGAAGTTCCATGGCCTCAGCTTTCCACTACCTGATCTAGTGATGGGCAGATTTGTCCAACCACCAGCAAAAGGCAGGGTCTGCCAAAACAGCACTAGGGAGCTCTTACTGATGTATGTCCTTTTTACTAAGGCTTACAAAGAAATGAATTTTGCAGGGTGCTGGCCACAAGCTTGAGAAGATTGAGCTTGTTCCCTCACACCACTAATGTGAGCACACCAATCAGCACCGTGGCTAATTGGCTCCTCAGCCCCATGCTTCACCTTCCTGGCAGGTAAGGCTCCTCCATCCTCTTGATATTACCCTGTTCTGAATTTCATTTCTGGCCTCTGGTTCGTGAACAAGGATTGCATCATTGCATCATAACAGCAGTTAAATAAGAATGAAAACTCACTCAAATCAATTACAACAAATCAAACTACTCTCAGGACAAAAATGCAGCAATGACTATTGCAGTGAAATATATGAAAAAGCTGTCTTGATGGTTCAGTATTTATAGTGGCCAGCAGCCACTGTAAATCCCCCAGTATAACAGGAAACAAACAGCATGTGTGAAATGATCTCATCTCGTCAGGGTGCTGATTTTATGAGCACTTCTGTTGGTGCTTATCTTCAGACATGTAGATAGATCTACATGTGATCTGAGCATAACAGGCTTTGGAGACAGCAGGAAGAGAAGAACACCAAATAAAGGCAGAGGGGGAAAAGGAGAAAAAAAAAAAGTAAAGGAAAGAGAAAACTGTTGGGAAAAAATAAAAGAAACAGCAAAAAAGATCCCTTTGTTTGGTGGGTTTTGTTTAGGTTTTGTTCATTTTTCTTCCTCCTGTGCATGAGATGAACTGTTCCCTACAAGCACCATTTTTGCAAGCAAACTGTTCTCACACGTGTGGTCTGACAGTGAGAGAGGTACCAGCAAGGCTTGTGGTGTGAGAGGAAGGGGCAAGCTCAGGCTTGAGACAGAAATGAACATTTTGGAGAGCCAAGATTCTTATGGAAGCTGCACAGCAGAGAGGTGATAGAGAAGGCAGGAATGCACTACTGCTTTAAGCCATAGCCACAGGCACAAATAATAAGACATAGGATGTAGTATAAGGGTTTAGAGTTAGGTCTCTGCTCAAAGCAGTGCATGGTATGAGCGATGGTTGGTCGAGATGCCCACTGCTCCCTTGTAGGCTTTCACTCACATAGAACTACAACCACCAGGAGATAAATGAAAAGAAAAGATTTAGTGCACTTTACAGATCTTTGAGGGTGAAAAATTCCAGCAATGAACCGTTTTCAAGTTCATCTGATTGCAGACTTCCCAAGGAAGAAGAGGCAAAGAAAGACAGAGGAGAGCTGATCAGGGCTCTCTTCCAGAGACAGGTGAGTTTGGGCAAAGCTGTGACCACAGGGGGAAAGAAAACAGACTTGCAAAGGGACTGGGGTAGTGCTGGGATGCCAGGGATGGCTGTGGGGTGCTGGTGCAGAGACACTGGGGTTTATACCCCTAGATAGGATACCTGCATGAGAAATGGTCGTGTTACCACAGGGAATTTCTGAAGCTTTTTAGCAGGAGTGTGTTCTTAGCAGCACTGAAAATACAGCTATACTGGAACAGACAACAGCCAGCATAAATCAACAGAGGGCAGCTGATTAACAACAGAGAGGGACACAGCCCAGTGTTTCAGCTGTTGTAAGGTGCTGTGCTTGCTCTAGTGAGGGGGCTGAGATGCAGTGATGAATTCACACTATTTTAAAAGTTTCCTTGCTTTTCTTCCTGCATCTGCTGGGATGGGCTGGTCTGACCCCACTGACAGGTTCTCTGGAAAGTAAATGGGTGTGGAGGGCTCTGCCTATGTTGGGGAAAAAGAATCTTTCCCTAATGAAGAAGACTTTGAAAAATACTTTTATTTTTTAAATCTGTGTGCTGAGGATATGAGGCTGCTATGACATTTCTTTCTATGTCTGACTCCCTCCTGTCCTTCCCCAAGAACATCTTTCCAAACTGGTCAGATTCATACACATGTACAGGAGGTGGAAATGTGTTAGGATATTCATTTTGTGGGACCTGGCACCCAAGCAGGGGCAGGAGACCAGTGCTGAGCTTTCTTTGGAGCATGTGCTTTGTTAGAGACCAAAGAATCAAGTCATAAATAAAACCCTGCTGTCTCTCCTTCCCAGACAGGAACAGAGAAAGTTCCACTTTTCCTAGAGGAAAAAATCAGGATTATGATGAGGATGCTGGAAAAGGTATGGGTTGTCTTCCTCCCATGGATGAGGGAGGATGAGAAAGAATGCATGACTTTCCTTGAATATTAGTGCCTAGGAGCCTCAGATAAAGCTCTCATTTAATTTTCTGTTTATACATCAGATAACTGCAGGTTTCCTAAGACATTGAGCATCCTTTAAGGAAATATGTTTATTGGAGGCAGGTTGTTTTATAAGGCTGGTGGTGGTTTGTTTGGGATTTTTTGTGAGATAGGAGGGAGCAGTGTCCAGATAATGAGAGATGCTGGGGATTTTAAAGAACAATTGGACTGAATTCCAACAGTGCTCAGAAGTGCAGCTCCTAAATGCACGTAAATGTTTGCAGAAGAACTTCAGACTAATAAACACAAAGTGCTTGTTTGTTTCTTTTTTTATAAACAAAGAACACTAAAGGAAAATTAACATGATTGGAGAAAATAAGGAGATGAACTTGAACAGCTTGCTGCAGTAAATGGATTTTGTCAGCTTTAATGTATGTGCCAGTGACACTTCAGGTATAAATGAGGACTTGAGAAGCTCTTAAATCTGAAGATGGAAACTGATGAAACGTGATATTCTTCCTGTATTTAAATTAGGCTTAGCAACTACTAGATGATCACTTAAACCCTATCTGATCCATCATTTCCATGTCTTAACAGTCCTTAATTTCTCCAGCTATTTTGAAGGAATTGATTGCTATTGTCCTGTTAAGCACCTTCACTGAATTATTTTTTTGGGCTAGTGTTGTTAATTTTGGATAAAGGTAAAAATCAAGATCTCTGTGTGAATATAAAAAATGTCCGTATTTTGCAAACAACAAATAAATAGAGAAAAACCTCACATGCAGTGTAAACATTTCAGAGCAAATTGATAATAACTCTTTTTGCTAAAACAAACAAACAAGCCATCAAGGGTTGTATTACATGTGTGTTGCCTCTATGTGATATCTTTATGGAGAACTGAAGATTTTCTAGGCCTGCTCCATTAAGTTTAGTTCCGTTTGGGCTTCACTGATTTTGAGACCTTTTATTTCTCACAGATATTTTCTTTGCATTCATAACACTATTCATGTCTCTGAGCAGAGGCAGGATGGGGGTAAACATCTACTACAACCTAAATGACAGCATGGTTTGTTGGTACAGAATAAAAGCCTGAAGTTTTTCAGCATGCAGTGAATAGATCAATGTCTGCTTAGAAGCAGAAAGAGCCTCTCTGGTTATCAGGCTCATCCCTGCAGGCTGGAAGTGGTGAGTGATTCAGCTACCTGTCCCTCTGGTTGAACTTATTTTTCCCCTCCTGCAATTAAGTCAGGACAGGGAACTGTTTGAAAGCACGATGCTTTTCCACTGCTTTGTGGAGACAAATGCCTGTTGGCTGACTCAGAGTGTGTTTGGGTCAGCTCCTAGGGCTGCAGGTGCTGCACACAGAGATGCCACTCTGCCCTGTTTAAAGCCTCTCCCACCTGGGCATCACTGTACCTTCTGCCCTGTTTTGGCCAAGAGCAGTATAGTTAGAAAAGGGTGGCTACTCACGCTGTGCTGAGCTGCAGTATTCCCCCAGAAGGAGGGCAGCTGAAGGGCTCTAACCCCTCCAGACAGCAGAACTGCTGCCAAGAACTGATGTGCTCATAGGTCCAGGTGCCATAGCCATGCTCACCCTTCTTTTGAAGCAAACAGCAGTGCACACCCAGTACAAAGGAATTTTTCACAGAAGCGTACACAAATCTGCCAGCCAAAGGGGCAAAGGGAAACTTACCCTCTGAAATCCTTACCTAGGAGCAGGATCTGTCAAGGCATTGGCCTACTGTCTGCAGAGAAGCATGCCTCTTGCTCAGCTAAATAAAACACAGGAATAATTCCGAGTGCAGTGGTTGGACCATTGTTCACATCTGAAATAGTTTTTATTAGGCACTTTAATCTGGATTTAGAAACTACAAACTCCTTGGCTTTGAATGTCCATGTCTTAGGAAAGAGAATTGCTTTCCCTCACCCTCTAGCTTTATGACCCCATAATTTCTGATCTTCCAGAACTGGTTGAAATTTTAAATTGCTGAAAATAAAGGATGGGATAGTTCTGCTGCTCAGCACAGGCTGTGGGTTGCCCAATTGATGCTTCATGCTCCCTAGGGAAGTGGCAGCAGGTATCCTTTGCCTGTGTGACAGAGCCAGGAAAGATGAGAAGCTCTTCATCCTGAAGAATGCCAATGGGGAGCCAAAGACAACTGAGGGTTTCACCTTGAACTCTCTGTACACACTCTCCCAATGCTGTAGGGAGAGAATAAACCTGGGCTAGATGAACTTGATGGGCTTGTAGAGAGTGGAGATTTAATTCTGAGCCCAGCACAGGGTACATGAACCACGTTATTTGCTCCCTAGCCATTTCTAATTATTAGAGCCATCCACTCCTCTTAAGCTACTTATTAAAATTATTAGCTCAGAGGTCCTCTGTTACAGAATGGTCCTATCAGAAGTCTTTTATTTGCAGTTGCTTAACATTAACAAACAAATTACCTGTCCCTGCTCTTTGCAAAGATAACCTAACAGCAAGGATAGCATTTGCCATAAACTACTTCTGTGCTGGTTGCTTTCAGTAAGACTTTCATCAGATTAAAAGATGAAATGAGGTTTTGCTCTGTCAGCAGGAGAAGGTAAAAGAAAGTGGCTTGTAAACAATGAACAATATGCTGGGAATTAACTTCCAAGGAGAGGACAAACTACTTCAGAATATAACCAGGTGGAAATTAATGTTAGGCAAATGGATAAGGTTTCTCACAACCATGTCCAAGTCAACCAGAATACTTAATTTCCCTTGTCCATTTTGCAGTTGAAGTTTGTACTTCTCTTCCAGCAAAATTCTAACATGTCAAGTCCCTGCTCAGTATAAGCACATGGATTTTATGACCTTCACAGTATCCCCATTGCTTTTTTTTTCTGTTTTAAGAGTAGAGGAAAAAGGAAAATTGTGAAGAAGGAGGCTAATTAGAGAAAATGGGCTTAATTTGGTAACCACAGGTACCTTTTATAAGCTTTTGTTGAGCTTGTGCCCACAGTAAATTTATACAAGCTTTGGAGAGATGGTAAATCTCTGTTTGCTGTGGCCTGCTTTAAATGGAGAGCTTTCAGCACTATTTTGCTCATAGCTGAGGGCACAGATGAGGTAATAAAACCAACAAGTCCTGGGAAATACCTACTCAGCTGTGTGAAACATTTCCTTGAATCCCTTGTTTTTTTGGATCCATATAAAACAGCTTTTATTGTTTCAGTAAGATGCATGGTAGCTACATCACTGTGGGTTTAACAAGGGCTGTTGTGAGGTTTGATTCCTCAGCTCTCTGCTGCCTTCTGTCTTGCCAGTCAGGCATTTCAGGCCTCTTTGGAAAAGAAAGCAATTTGTTATCACAATTTCATCTTGCAGGTCCTGGCCAGCCTGACTGTGGAAGGTTTCATTGCAAGAATTGAACGCTGATCGAACTGAACCGCCCCAGCTGAATGAAGCGTGACCTGTGCACACCTCTCAATTGAATGGGAGTCACTTAGGTGAATTACTATTAAAACAGTAAAAATCAAAGCAATGCAATCACATTTACACACTGTAGCTATGTCTGATGGAGGTACCTAATTAGACAACCAGAATGTAGCGTTGTGACTTGCACAGTGCTGAGGCTGAGCAGGAGCAAACTCTGACAGGCCCACTTTTCAACAGGACCAATTCACATTGAGTGTGATGAATGCCTGGGTTCCTCTGTGCCACAGGCTCACCAAAGAGGGCTGCCAGGAGCAGGTCAAATTGTGATGTCCCACTACTGCTTGCTAGCAGCAGCATGTGTGTTTTTACCCCAGTTAGGGATAGGAATAATTTGTCATCATCTGAAACCACAAACCAAGGCTGCATCGTTGTCACCCCCTTGTCCAAACTACACTTGATCTGGAGAGGTGAGAAATACCTCTCACTTTCAGGGGCTTCAGCTGGATGGTGAATGGCCCAGCATATTTCTGCTTAGATCCCATTGCTTAGGAAAAAGGTCTGCTAATAGTCTTAGCTGATACCAGTCACAGCCTAGCAACTCTGGAATTAACATTTTGAGAGCCTCAGTTAGGTCTCTGGTGTCACCCTAATGACTAACACATTAGCAGCTCTGAAAATCCATGTGCAAAGGAATTACCTTCCTAAAGAGTACTGTGAAAATCTAGTGACGTGTCTTGTGTTAGCATCCAAGAGCTGAGACACAATTAGTGAATGTTTATTGTCTTGTCATCTCCACACCACCATGGTAAAAGTGGAATAAATGACACCTGCTGGATAAGAATGCATGGATTGATTGAAAAGGGTAAGAGGTCTCTGTGTGGTTTGTGTTAAATTTGTTATGTCCCTTAGCAAGTGTGCTAGAGCTGCATGGGAAGCAATCTTGGCATAGGATGGAGATGGACCAATGGCACTTTGTGGTCTTCTGCCATTGAAGAACTGGAAAGTTGCTTCTGTCTGGAGAAGAAAAAACCACAAACCCCAAATCAAAATTCCTATCCCTGCTGAATTCTAAAATTCCACTTCATCCTTTGGATGGCAGTAGTACCAGCTCCCAGGTAAATCTGAATGCTGAAGAAAAGCTCTGCCCCTGAACTTCAGCCCTCCACTGCTGTGAAGGATTGAATTTCCTTTATGAACAACCAGAATGGCTATTCTTCCTTCAGACAGTGGAGGTGGTAGTCTTCCTCACAAAAAAAAAAAAAAAAAAAAAAAAAAAAAAAAAAAAAAAAGATGTTTTAGCATGTCACTGATTTTATTAAAATATTTAGTTTTTTAAAAAATGTCTACCAGTCAAGCTTGAGCCTAAAAAGCAGATGTGGTAGATATAAATGAAATAGAAATAGTAAAGAGCTCAACAGCGACAGATGGGCTGAGCCCAGGCTCTGGAGGCAACTCAAAAAATTAATCAGATTGAAAAGTTGAACGAATTAAGACTTCTTAGATGTGCAGACAAAACTGGAGTCAATTGATATATTTATTTCTTTTTTAAAATAAAAATTTGGTTAAGATTTCCATACCTTTAAATAAAAAAATAGAAGCTACTCTGGCAGGGTTTTTTTGTGTTTGTTTGGTTTTTTGGTTTTGGTTTTATTGTCTTTTAAAATAGAACCTCCTCATCTGAGCACAGCATTAGTAACTACTGTAATTCCGAAAAACACATTTGAGGAAATGTTTGTAAGGTCTCAACAGACTCAAGGCAAGATTGATTTGGGGAAATGACAAATGGCCATTAATCCTGGAAACTCTGGCCCTTTAATGAAATGGCTTAAAGAGCAGCACAGGAAAAGATGATCAAAGGCAGATCCTTTCTTAGTAACTACAAATGTGGAGCAGAGATAAGAAGAGTGAACAAGTGTCTGATTGCCTTTTACAATGAGATTATTACTTTGTGTGATCATTATATATGAATGAGGTCTTTTAATCACTGTAGCTGGGTCTGGTCATTGCCCATCGGCTGAATTCTAACAGAGGTGTGGTGTAATTTATTTTATATTAATAAAGATATTGCCCCCCTCACCAAATAACTCACTACCTGTTTTGGCTTGCAGGCCTTGCAGAGCAATGGGATGAGGCTGTCTGCCAGCTTTTGGCCATTGCTTTAGGCTAGTGAATGAATAGTGACACCCTTACCACTTTGAAATTCCTGCAGAGCAGCAATTTGCAATCTCCTCATTGAGCTACCCCTGTGCAAATCTCATCCTTTATCCCTCACTTTCTTGAACTGTGCATTTGCCATAAGACACTCTGTGAAATCTTTAATTTTACCATCATAATCTGCTGTCCACAGCTGGGCTCTGTCACACTGGTAACTACTGGTGGATCAGGGACTGCTGGATTTTTAGGTGCTCCAGGGTCCTGCCCCATTCTCAGCTTTCCACTTTGCAGCTGCCCAGATTTTCCCTACCTCTGGTTACTCCACCATCTCTTTGCACCATCCTGTGTCTTGTGTGCACTCCTCTCTTGGGCATCTGATGGATAGCAGACATGCTGATTACTAATCTTTTATCCAACTGCTATTCAAATTCATTCTCAAATGCCTCATTACATCATTTGCACAGCCACACTAATTAAATATGATACTTCTCATGGCTTCCAAGCATCACTTTGGCATGTTCCACTTCACTACAAAACCTCTCTCTCATCATGCCAGTCTCACTGCTGCCTTCCCTGCAACCATCTTCAGAATTTCCTGGACTTCCCAGTCCTGATTGAGCACCAAACTTGCTGAATTTACCTCTGTCCTGTAGTGAAGTGAGAGAGATAATGGACATTGTGTCTGCATTACTGGCATTTGACATTTTGTGATAACAGCTCCCTCTATCAGCTACCAGAAGGCACTGAATAACAATACTGGGAAAAGAGCCATCCCCTCTAAAAACCTGCAAAATTATCCTAATAAAATCAGTAATGAGATCTAGTTTTAAAATAACACACATCCATCTCCTGTGTACAGATAAAATGCAGACCTCCATTGACATCCAGTGGATGCCAAATTCATTCCACACCGTGGCTTGAAGATTGACCTTAAAGCATTATCTGTTGCTTTTCTTAGGGTAGTGCTCCTCATCTTTAAATTCTTTTGAAGCACCTGACCAGAAAGTTAATATGTTGTGAAAGAAATGCAATATGTAAGGGTTCAGTTCATTTAAGGTACAGAATATAGAAATTATTGTATTCTGGATACTATTAATTAAAAGGATTACTGAGAGCAGTAGTTTCCAAGGAGGAATTTCCAATTTGAATTGAAAAATCAAATATATTGGTGGAGAGAAGTGCTTTTTTTATTACAAAAATTAATAGCAGCTCCCTTGGTTTAGCTGAGAGTTTGCCTTTACTTCCAGAGATAATTGTGCTATTTTGCATGGCTGTACAGAGATAGTTACACTGCTGAGCACAAAGTTACCATATAGGTTTGCTAAGTGCTCACAATATAAAATAGAATATATGCTAGAGCCCTCTTTATCTTGTGCCATAGGTCAATTTCTTTTCCCTCCAATGAGAGTGGAAGTTAATTATTGTGGGAAGGACCAATCTGACCTCACAGACTGTAGTTATATTGCAGCATTTGGAGACAGATTTTCTATTATGGCTGTATTTTTCTCTCTGAAGTCAAAATGATTCAATCTTAATAGATAAGTAATACATATTTCCACCACCACCACCCCCCCACAGATGATGTTTTAACACATCATGTCTGAGCCACTTACACTTAAGTGGAACTGGCAAACACATATAGGTCTGATGCAAATTTTTGGTGTTGAAATCTACAATCTACCCAAAATGTTTGCCCTCACATAACACAGAATTGGACTTTGGTCTCTGGATGGCTGTTATTGAAACCATCCAGGGAAGCTGGAGATCGAAATCCATCAGAGTGTTTTGGGAGCCCCAAAGAATTTCAAAAGCGTGAGGCTGAGTTCAGACCCGGCACAGGGCTTTATGCTGTTCATCCACCCGTGGAACAGCTCAGGTTTAGATGCAATGAGGTGGCTCTGTTGTATATTGACACCAGGAACTGAGACAGGGAGGGCTTAACCCAGGAGTTTCTGTGCATTAACCCACAGGATGTCACCGCTGATTGATGCTGAGCCCGTGGAAGACAACGCTTCAAAGCAGGCTCTGTAACAAGAGGGCAGGAGAGAACATTTGTGATGTGCTCTCTGCATATTGCAGTGTTCAAGCTGACAAAGCCAGTGGTACTGCCAGCAATGTTTCTACTCCTGAGTTTCTGTTGTAGTCATCTTTGTGTGTATTGCTGGGACAGCTTGAAAGAAAAAAGAGGGTGATGTATTGTATTGTGAGGATGCCATTTTTATCCTCCCTTTCATCTCGTGGTCATTCTCACTCTTCTTTCTTCCACATGGTTTTACCTTGTCATATTCTGCAATTTAGGCCTAACTCAAGTATCAAGATGAATTTCACTTGTAGCTCTTCATCAAGAATTTTAGTCCAATTTTAGTTGCTCTCAGCAACTAATATTATCTCCAATAGCATTTATTTTCATATTTCCTAATAAACTGGAAATAAAAGTTTCTTCTGTTTCCTTGTAAAACCCCTAGGAGATGTAACTTGAGTCTCTGCAAAATACATGAAATAAGGAAATAGTTAATCTCTAGATGCAGCAGCCAACATCGTGTGAAATTCAGTTCTGTGATGGCAATGACATAATTCCATAATATTACCACTCTTTATACAGATAAGCTTTTTAGCTACAGTTCTGTCCTAGTTATAAAAAAATCCTATTTTTTTTTAATGGAATGGCCAATTTTTCAATTGAGCAGCATTTTTGTTAATAAAAATATTGCTGCTTGGTTTTTAGCAGCAGGGTTTGTACATTGCAGATCAAATTTCCTCTTCCTGAAGAAACACTGTTAATGCATAACTTTTGGAAGAAGTTCACCCAATGAGGAGAAGTAGGAATGAAATTACTAAATATGAAACAAAATTAGTCAAATGAACTTAGTCTTTTAAAAGTAGAAGGTGGGAGTGAACCACCTCTTATCTGAGTTTTTGAGCATGTCTGAAACTTCCCCATGGAGCTGAGAGCAAAAGTGGATGGGGATGGACATGGAGGCTGAGAATGCTGCTTTTACAGGTGGGCTCATTTCCCAAAGGCTACAACTCATCCTGTAGTTATGCCTGGAAGATGCAGTCTCATTCCCAAACCAGCAGTATTTCCTCTTTGAATACAGGATAAAGTTTTTCAATAATGTAAAAAGGAAATTAATTTCAGGTCATTTCAACTCAAAAACAGATGAGGGGAGCCCTTAAGGATTTGGTTACTTCTTGCAAAGCTCTTTTGCCTAGAGTTATCCAGATAACAAGGCTCATCATATCTTCCAGAGAAATTCTTATTTGTGCATGTGTAACTTGTGAGAAGAACCAAAGAAATCATTTTATGATCAAAGAAATTATTTTAATTTTTTAAACTTCCTCTCAAGCTGCCCTGCATTATAAATAAGTTAAACTGGGTTCCTTCCAGACCTCTCAAGGGTTAGGATTCATCAAGGGCATTGCTCCTGCAGATTGCTTTTACCTGAACTTGATGGTGATCAGCTGGTGATCCCAATGGCAGAAGAAAACCCCAAACAGCCCTCGCACCAGTGCACAACAGGGTGTGAGGTCAGTAATGATGCTCAGAACAAGGGGCTCATAAAGCAGAATTTCCTCAGTCTCTGGAATGTGTAATTCTGCTTTCTAACCAGCTCTGTGTCTCCTGTGGACTTCTGGAGGACTGGACTAATCTCTTCTCCTTGTCTAGCACCACCAGGTAAGGTGAAATATGGATATAGATTTCTATTTGATGCAGAGGAGGATATGTCTGAACTGACTCAATAAATCTGAATCTAGCATCTGAATCAAGCTTGCTCTGAAAGCCAGTTAGGTATCAGTGCTCTTAGACGTTAGTTTTGGTTGCTGGTAGTAACAGTTTGGATTTTAATGTAACTTCTGTATCCTGCAGAGTGATTTTTTTAGGTCTCTACTATAATTTCTTGTTCTTGCTCTCCCTTAGACTGGACTCTTTGGCATACATAAATGTTTTGAAGATCCCAAATTAATGTATGTGTGCCACAGTGCAGTTGTAGGTGCATGCTCTGGCAAAGAGCTCCTGGAAGTTTGCTTTAACTTGGAGTTCCTTAGTATTAACCATTCTGCTGTTTGCTGTTAGAGTGACTGTTTCTGCCTTTAAGGCAGAGGCAGCTTCTTGCTGGGGCTGGAAATTGGAAAGATAAGAGGCAGGTTTTGTGTGTTTTCCTTTGTCCCTAGACCTCTGTCTTCCCCAAAGTTATTCTTTATGTCTTTGTTTATTTTTCACTGTTCTTTGGCCTCCCTATCAGCTTGCTTGAAAGATGCAGGTATTGTGTGCCTGTTTTTCCAGCATTTCTCCCTGACCTCATTAAAAGAGATTTTTTTCCCTGCAGGGGAGCGGCACCTGCAGGGGTGGGGGGAGGAGTGAATCTGTAGTTCAGCCCAAAATCAAATAAAAAAATCTAGACAACCAGAAAAATAATTTTGAGGAGTGAGATGGCTTCAATCCACCTTCTCCTTCCTGGTGATCAGAGATGCCTGTTGGCATAATACAGAGATGAGCAGTGGGAATCATGTTGGAATTCTGACTGGACTGACTGTGTATTGCAATTGCTGTAATGTACAAAGTGTAATGTACATTTGTATTCTGCTTTCAGTACATTTTTTATTACTCCACTAAATCAGAAATCCCATGTGACACCAACTGTGTTCAAACAAGTGCATTTAAAATGAAACATTTCATGTGCCATGTGTGGACTATCTAAAAGAAGCTAGTCTGACACAAAAAGGGGAGGTAAAAAAAAAGGCAAGATCAAGATTTAGCCTTAACGATTAATTCATACTGGCCCCATTCCAGAATGGTCTTGATCTCCAATGGAAATGGATCAAATAAAAAATTTAGTCTCTAAATCCACGTAACATGAGGTACAGTAGACTTCTCATTCCTGGCATTGGGGACAGGCTAAAAGAATCCCATATGACATGTGAAAAATGCCTAGTTAATTTAATGGGGAAAGCTAAGCAGGGCTGCACTTAGGGTGAGAACAAGAGGCTTTCATAGACAAGACTGGGAATGCACATACCTCGAGGTTAAAGATGGAGCACTCCTTTAAGGGCAGACATACAATGTTAATTTAAGTACTCAAAGTGATTTTGTATAAGTGGGAGGGCAAAGGGACACCAAGTTCTCTTACTTTGTCATTGGGTGATACAATATATTAGCTGGAAACCTACTAGAAACTTATAATTAAAGGTCTCTGCAGAATATATGAAGGTTCTGCTGAGCTTCCTGCATAATTCTCAGTGAAAGGAGAGAAAAAATTCCTTTGAAAATACAGGAGGCAGTGAATCTGTCCTCTCAGTGTAAGAGAGCTCCAGCAGAGCTGCTGAGGCCTGATGTCACTGAAGGGATGTAATACTTGAAGTACAGCATGATCAAATAAAATATGCAGAAACCAAGCACAGCCTTAGGCTCATTTCGTTTTAAGCAAACAAATAAAAAACTGTAAGGATATGGCAGGGGAAAACAACACAGAAAAGAAAGCAAACCTTTCATCAGGAATTTGAGGTACCTAGAAGTTACTTCTGTGGCAACAACAGGGCATAGGTATTTTCTGACCCAAGTTATGGAGCGGCCTCTGTGTTTCTGAGGGCTCTGGTATCCAGAGCTCTCTGCTCATGCCCTGCTCTTTCAAATTTATTGCTATGGCTGGACCTGGGTGCCTGTAAAGAATCTCTGTTGCATCTGTTAGGGCAGTTTGCAGATGTGGTTTTACTGTGTGCCTACGTTCATCCGTTCTGGAGAAGGAAGGATGAGTAAAGCTCCACAGAAGGATGAGTAAATCTCGTTTGTCAGAACATCCCTAACTCTCACTGGAGCTGATCTCCCACCACTGGTACTGAACCAATGGATTGATTCAGTCTCTCAGGCATTTTTGAGCTCAGATGGAAGCATGGGGGGGCTCTGTGATCCCTTGCCATCTTGGGGGGCTCTGTGATCCCTTGCCATCTTCCTGTGCTTCCCCTTCCCGTGTGTTTGCCACACAGACAGTAAATGCAGGAGGTGCAGCTGGGTGACCTGTGGTAATGAGCAAAGAGTGCACCTTCACCAGGTGCAAACTGGTCTTATAGTTTGATCTGCTCCCCCACCACATTCCCAAAGTTTGTGGCTTAAAATAATTGTTTCTGTCTCATAGTTCCTGTGCTCTGATAAGCCTTCTTGTCCACTAGTCTTTCCGGACCAGAATTTTGTCTTTGATCTTCTACGGAAACTGGATAGATTAATTAACATATCAAAACAAATAGACCTCTTTTATTATCTTTCCCCCAAGTCAGCTAGCCTGGAGTTTTTCCAGGAGCAGAAGCTCCTCCATTTATTACATCTTTTTATGCTGATCAAGGTTTCCCATCTTTGTGTAACAGGACAGAGAGCTGGGAATAGCAGAAGATTGTTCCCTACCAATTTCTGTTTGATCTTCTCTTTGCCACACTGCCATTGAAAGATTTTCACCACCCCTGCAGTTGGCTACAGCATAAAATCACTTGCTGCTCACAGTGCTCTGCTGCTCTTTCTCAATTTTTCTGCAAGGTTTTTTTTCTAGACACTCAGCAATGGATAGAGTTGGTTCAGCCCAAGAAGTTGTTGGGCTAGAAAACTAGTGGAAAGACTTCATCCCATAAAGACAGAGGATTAGGGCATTTGTTTCCAATGTTTTCATTTAGTTTGCCTCTACCCACAATAAGGTAAAGGACAAAATATAAGGTCACACTGCTCTCATAAAGAGTTTTTTTTTTTATTCCTGGAGCATAGCAATAAGAATTAGCTTAGGGAAGACTTAAAAAGAAGAAGACAAGTTGCTGTGAACTGTCACAGTCCCCTGTTATGGTTCCTAACTTTCTGGATTTTATGATGTCTCAGTAGTTGAAGGTCAGCTCAGTATTCCACCTTCTTAAGGCAGGTGTTTCAGTGAGGCTCTGAGCTTTCATGTTTAAAACAAGGCAGCCCTCCCAAATCCACATTTCCCAATCTGCTGGCTGTGTAAGAAGTGGTAAAACATGTTTTCCTGGTAGCAAGGGCTTCAAAACTGCTGGGCATTTCTAAATCACATGCTGCTGATCCTCTTTCTCCAGGTGAAATAGTAGCATTTCCCACTTTGTAGACAATGGAAGTCTTATCTCTGCTGTGTTAAAAGCAGAGCTATGCCAAAGCTGAGCTGAGCTGTTTTGAAAATCTCTCCTTGAGTTTCCAAGCTTTAATCTCCTGGTCCTGCAAGTAAAGCCTATACATTCCTTCAGCCCCTCTCTGGCTTCAAAAGAAGTGAACCTAAGCTTGTGCCTCAAATGTGAAGTGATATGGGGATGAATGAGAAGGGTTTACACGGACTTGGAAGTCACCCTTTAGTTTTTTTCACTCTATTGTCATAGGAACAACAACCTTTCCTTTGTGTAGTAAAAAATTATCAATATATGTTAGCTAAACTTTACAGAGGAGGATGTGAAATGGTTTATCTGGAAGGATGACAAGGCATGAAAAATAATCACAGTGACTTGAAAACCCCAAAGTGCAATTTTGTGCATGGTGCCATTTCTGATTTGCATTTCACTGTGTACCAATGGCAGGAAAGAAGACATAATTAGTGCCATAAAGCATGGGCTTCCAATCCCCTCGAGAAACACAGCAGCCCCTTCTAGAGTTGTAGTTGACATGGCCATATTTAAAAACAGCAATGTAGGATCCTGGGAGCCATGGTAACTCTTACTGTACAGAGACACTAAAATGTAAAGCTCCCTGTGGTGGCTTGTTGACACAAGGGCTCAAGTCTATGGTATTTGGTGTAAAAGCTACAGGTTCAGTGGCTAAAAGTATTGCTCTGTTATACAAACAGATACATCAACCTCTGCATGTTGCCCAGTACAGACAGGTTCTACCTTGAACACGGACAAGGTGTTATGCCTCTCAAGGGCTATCCCAGGATGGGAGAAGCAGTGGGATTTGGTCAGTCTTCCACTGCTGACCTGCAGCTGAGGGCCTGCAAATTGCACTTGTTTATCTTCTTCCCCAACAAGCCCACAGAGCCCTCTGGCAAGACTTTAGAATGGGATGTTAGCTCTGTCAACTGCTGAGATAATGCAAAAGGTGTGTGCTGGCACTGGAGCTGCTCTGCTGGGAAGCACTTATAATGTGAAAGCTGTCAGGGGCAGATGGTGTTTGGCACCTGACTTCGTGTTTCTGTGCTCATGAGAATTACCTGCACGGCCCAGTGCTGCCCTTCTGCAAAGCTGCTATTACAAAGGTTGCCCTGTTGACCCACAGTGTGGGTCTTGTGAAGGAAGGTGGTCTGCCAGGCAGAGCATCAGGATGCAAACTCTGGAGTCCTGCACTCTGTGTCAAGCTCCTCTAGAGGTTTACAGTGTTGTGTGGCTTTCTGCTCTCTGCTTGGGTCAGAGTTGTATCTTGGCTCCTCCGAAATGTGCCAGGCTTTCAGCCAGAGAGGTTTGCAGCAGGGATTCTGCCTGAGAATACTGTGCAAAAATTTACTGGGGCCCTGATCTTGTTTGGAGCTTCTGGATTGCTGAAGGAATATAAATGTTAGCAAGAATAACTCATTACAGACAGGCTAGCAAAGCTACTCTCACAAAGAGTCCTAGAAGGATCGTCTCTGAGGTGTATTTGACTGGCTCCACATACCTCTGCCTAATGCAGAGCTGTACTTTCACACCAGTTTCTGGAAGGCTTGAGCAATCAGTAAATCACTTCAGGTCCTTAAAACCACGACTGCCAGATGTCCTCCTGTAGCCAGAGGGAAAACTGCACTTTCTGAGTTGTTGTGGTGTTTCCCACATTGGGAAAGGTGGCTTTTGTTTTTCCTACAGTATTCAGACGAAGCTGAGTGCCATTAGTGTATTTTTTGTAACTTTTTCTGGAAGAGGTGATGGTGAATGGATAAATGCAGTTATTCCAGATGTTAAGACTTATACCAGTCTGAAGCTATAATGACAACACCAAAAATGTTAATATATTTCCAAATTTAGAAAGAAGCTATAGCTTTTTTTCTGTTCACTCATTTCTTTTAGATATATCAAAAATGGTCAGCTGTTCCCAACAATATTGAATGAATTCTAAAATTTTTCCAAACACACAGTTGTGGTTGACTTCATACTGGTGATCCAGTGGTTGAAGAGACTCATGCTGTAAACCTTGTAGAGGATTTTTTGCCTTCATCAGTCTCTTAAGGTTCATGTTTTACTGTGCAGATAATTGTATTTGTGTGCTGTTGTCATGGTTGCATAGGTATGGACTTTCCCATTCTGGAAGACAGAGAGGAAATGTAACAGCATGTCACTGAGCAGGTAAAATCACTCAGGGATGTGTGCCTGTTGAAGCAGCAGGATTCTGTTCTTCTTCTAATCTTTTCTCCAGCCCCTCTTCCTCCAGTTCTGCACTCTCATTTCAGTCTGTGTGGCACATTCCCTGTGAGGAGCTCCTAAGCTCTTTACCACTCACCTAAGGCTTGAGAGCGGTAAGACCATGATCATGGATACAGAAGGGCCAGACCTGTGCACACAGCTTCTGACAGGCCACCTTGCCTCTCCCAGCTCCATTCCAGTATAAATCTGCCTGGATTTCACTTTTTTTCCCCCCCTCCTTGCACCATTTCTGATCAGTCTCCTTTTCTCTGCAACGCTTATATCCATGAATCTTTGGCCCTTGGATCATCTTTCCTCTTCTGCTTCCCAGAAGTCTTTACTGATTTCTTCCTTTCTTTGTGTTCATGTCTGTTTACATGGTCAGGTCAGGAAATTATGTCAGGCTATGTCAGAAGAAGGGGAAGTATTAGAGGCACTGTGAGTATCCAAAGTAAGACCTCTGGAGCTGTAGATATGACTTCTCTCCTCCTGATCCTGTATAGGCTCGAGCAACAGCTGGAGGTCAGCAAAGCAGCAGACTCCTCTGTCACCATCTGTCATCATGTAATGAGGCACTTGGCATGTGGCAGGGCTACCAGTGATTTCTCTGCCTGGATCCTTCAGGCAATTTTGTTTGAACTCTTTGTGGCAAAGGATGTGTGACATCAGCAAGGCCAAGCAAATGTGCAGGGTACTGAGTTGACACAGGTAAGGCACCAGCAAGGATGCCACCAGCCAAGGTACAAATGCTTCTACTGAGCTGGATATCCATTTTGGTGACTAAGGAGGCTGGTCTGCAATTACCAGCGAGCAAGACACTTACTGGTGTCTGAAACAACAAACTGGTTTGCAATGGAAATGGAGGAGATTAGAGCAAGCACTGACAGCCTTCCTGGTTTCCCTCGTGTATCCATACTCGGCTAATGTGCCAGAACCTCCTTTGCTGATATTGTGTCCCTGCTGTATCTTTCAAGGCAACACAAAGATGTTGCCATTTTCTGCCAAGGTACCTCTGCTTTGTTGTGTAAACACATTCCAAATGTTTCTTGGGATGTATGGCTTTAAGAGCTTGGTTTTCTTTGGGTTAGTAAAGCAAGTAATGGGAGTAGCTGTGTCCTGCTGACACTTTGAGGGGAATGGAAAGAGACAGAAAGCAATTATTCAAGTTAGAATGCGTGCAGAGCATTTTTATTATTGTTATTTATTGTTTTATGGTCACACGAGTAGCGCTGCGCTTCGGAGGAGGCAAAGCGAGCCTTCAGCACAGCCCGTGTAAATCACCAGGGCTCCATGACACCTCTGGATTTACACCAGCTTGCTTTCTCTGCATCCTGGCCCTTGGTTTCAGCCTCCAAAAATTGCCTTGCGCATTTTAAACATGAAAAATTGGGACAGCAGGCAGGATAAACAAAAGAGAGGGGATGGGGAGGAAGCAACCCAGCTTGCTGCCTGATGGGAGATGCTGGATGCATGGGCAGAGCAAGACCTTCTCTCCTCTCTGATTTTTCATCTGAAAAGCTTTGGTGAACCTTTTCATAGTATTCTGGCTAAGAGTTACATTGGAGAAGGAAATGCACTTGGGAGGCAGGGCATGTTATAAATCCTTGAGGTGAAAATAGCTAAAACAGCTAAATTCCTCTTTGCATTAAAATATTTTGATTTGTCTGCTTCTCTGGCTGTTTAGCTGGCAAAAGTAGTTTTACTTTTTTTAAATATGTAGATGAGTATCCCCTTGTGCCATTTTACACACATGGAAGTTGCTGCAATGCCTGAATGATGAACTCATCCATTGCTTTGTGTTCCGCCATGGTTTAGAAACTTGTTTGGTTGTTGTGGTTTTCCCCATCCACATCTCAATGCTTAAGATTTCCAAAGGTAAGGAAGCACAGCTATGAAAAATCATGGATGTGGTTGTACAGAGATGGTGAGAAGTTGTGTAAAAAGGATGTTTTTAGGAGGGCATATGTGCACGGATTTAATAATTTATTTATTCTGTTTTTATTCTGGAGTGGGAATGAGGCTTTCTGACTCCTGTCACTTTGGAAAACTTCCTGAGGCCCCCATGGCTCTGCTCTGTGCACCTTCCACCTTGGGGGCCCTGGCTGAGTGAGCCACCAGCTGCCACTGCTCCTTCAGAGGCAGAATTTGAGGGTGGCACTACTCCTCAAAAGAGGGGCAGGCACCACATGGGCTTGCCCTGCTTCCTCCAAGCAGGTGCCTCTGGAGCTGTTGCAGGAAAACCAAGGAAGAAGTGGGTTGTGTGGGCTGGCTTCCTTTGGCTGAAACCAGGGCAGTGGCATGGTGGTGACTGGGTTCCTGATCCTGGCAAAAGCCAAAGCAGTCTGCACTATCAAGATGTGTAGGATAATAAAGCAAGGTAGCTTACAAAATTTAATCCCTACTTATTTCCATGGGTTTAAAGTTAAGTTAACCTTTATAATTAGCAAAATAAGGCTTTTAATAATAATCACTAGAGAAAAAGAAACTTCTGAAAAAAAACCCAACACAACAACAAAAAGCAACACTAATTTTGTTTCTTTATCTATTCAATGCTAACTTCTTCAGCACATTTTGCTGCTGTCTCTTCCAAGCAGCCCAGGTGAGGTGCTGTGCTCCACCACCAGGCAGTGCTCTCTGCAAAATGTCCCTGTGACATCAGCAGCATTGCTGTAATTCACCTTGAGGGTGCTTATCAGTGTATTCATTGCCAAGGAAACTGTTGAGCTTTCTAACCAGCCCAGTTTAACAAGCTGTGATGTCTGTGCTTTCCACTCAGGCTGTTAACATAACGCAGTAAGTTTTCCATCTCAGCTCGCTTGTTGCAACTCGTGCATTTGGCTGTATTTGTATCCTTGCAGTCTCACTACTGACAGTGACCTAACTCTAGTTCAAGTGGAGCTAAGCCTGCTGAGGCTTCAGACCTAAAAATGTCCTACTTGCATTTTCACAGAGCAGAAGTCGTAACTCTTCCGAGCCTAATTTGAAGTTTAATTACACAAATTTGTGAAGAGCTCCATGGTAAGAAACAGAAACACTCACAGAACTGCAGATTTCTTTTCTCGTGAAAAAAGCCCAAACTACTCATTGGTCTGAACAGAGAAATTTTTATTCTTGTATTTCTTGTAAACAGGAAATGCAGCCTTTTTTGTCTATCAAAACCTGGAAAAAGTATTAGGTGAAATAGTGTTTCAGTGAGTGGAAGGAGAGCGAAAATTGTGCACTTTACAAAACCAAAAAGAAAATACTTTTCAGAGGAGAGAAAAAACATTTTGAAAAGAAATATCAAAATGCTCAATTTTGAAACTGGTGGTTTTGAACACTTCTCATTTCTTCTTTTACCTGGACATACTTGTTAGCTAAATTTCATTTGAATTTGCACATATTCCCAGATAAACCAGAACAACATTTTAAACATCTTTTTGTTGGTAGTTGATTTTATATTCATATGAAGACTATTGTCTAGCAACTATAAGCATAACAGAGCTGAGATATGACCTGCAGAAATAACCTCTGAAACTGAAATTTGCTGTGCATTTGAGCCACCTGCATCACCAAAAGAGAGAGAGTTCCTTCCTAGTCCTGCCTTTTTCCCCAGCCTCTTTATGGTGTTTCTGTCCCAGCATGAGTTTTGGGGTGTGTATTGGGTATTGATGCAATGAACAGACCCTTTCTATTGGCATTAGGGAGTTAAAAAAGTTTGGAAAGGAGCTTGAAAGATCATCTGCTCCATCCTTTTGGGGAAAAGGGAGCCTAGATGAGACTACCTTACATGCTGTCCAATCGTACCTTGAAAACCTCCAGGTTGGGACACACTACCACATCCCTGGAGACATTGTTCCAGTGACTGGCTGATTGTTTCACTATGAGAAACTTCTTGCATCAAAAGGGAAGCTCTCCTGGTGCACCCTCTACCTGTTGCCCCTTGTTTTGGCCATGTGATCCTCGTACTGAATCATTTCCCTGTTACGTGCATCCCTGTGGGAGCATGGTGCTCACATCCCCATGCTTCAGGCAGTGAGGTGCTGGGAAGGGAGGACACCTCAGTACTTTGCCAGGCAGGGAGAATATTGATAAACATTGCAGACTGAATTTGTGGTGAGCCTCATGGGGTTTGGGTGAAGCTGTAGGAAGCCTAGAAAGAAATGCTCAATGAGAAGCAGAGCTAATGAACCTTAATTTCCTATGTGTTTGTATTTTGAAGAGCAACTCCATGTAGGTTTGCTGGGGCTTGGTCAGAGGGAGCATTCATGGTACAGTCTTCTCCTAGCCAGAGTCTTAAACAGCATTTTCACTTGCTCTCCTGCTAATTCCTGCAAAAAACATGAATGTTTCTAAGGGTTCTTCCCCCCTGCCACAGGCAAAGGAAATTGGCTAATGAGCTCAGAGTCAGCAGAGGGAGGCAAAAAGGCACATACAGAGCATTTAACTGGTTGGGAAGCCAAACCACAAACTTAATCCTTGGAGAACACAGCCATGTGACACGAGGAGTTGAATTGCCAGCGGGTGTGGGAGGGAGGTGAGGAGGTTATTAACCTAGCATGCATGGGGATGCCTCAGTAGGTGGGAAATTCCTAAAATTCAGCTTTGATTGGGAAGTTAAATCAGTTATTAGAAAAAGACTGCTATTCTAAAACTGCTTTGCTCCCTCTCGTGTCCCCATGGTATGACTAAGGGGCCTCGCCAGTCGAGAGGAAAACAGAGTTGGACTTTTAGACAGTGAAAGCTCCCTGAGGCTGTCAGTGCTCCAGGGCCCTGATGCCAGCAGGGCTTCCAGATTGATTTAGAATGAAATGAAATAGTGGGGAGGAAGAGGGGGAGGCATAAATATTTTTCCTTTGTTAACTTATTTTCCCCTTTTGTGCATGAGCTAACGTGATGGAAAGCGACACAGCCAAAATAAGTGCATTTGTTGGGAGCTGAATGCTGTGCTGTGAGTTATGGCTGAAAATCACTCCCTGGCCAGTCCATTCCTTTCCTGCACTGTATCTCCACGTGCTCCCAGCAGTGCCCAAGGCAGAAGGCCCTGGGAAGTGTGTGAATGTGGTGGGGTGACAAATGCAAATGTGGTCAGTGCACAGAGCGAGGGCCGAGCTGAGCTGCTGCTTTCGCCACCGTGACTGTGGTTGAGCACCTGCACTGTGCAAGTGAGGGATGTCACCAGCCCTGGGGCAAGGAATGGCAACAGGGCAGACTTCCAGCAGGACAGGTTGTGGGATATGCCACTTCCTCCAGGAAGCAAGAGGGCTGCACAGGGTATGTGCACTTCTGAGTAAGGGTTCACTTCTTACTCCTCCTTTTGCCACCTATTTGAGAGATTCTATCTGTTGCATCTTTACCTGGTCTGCAGCATGTTCCCACAAATATTGTAATGCAGTTCTAGCTGTGAAGTGCCTCGTGTTTTCCCGTGGTGCACATCTCCTACAGAGACTTCTCCCTGGCCTGCATGTTCTAGATGAAACTCTCATTTTGATGCATCTTCCATCTGCTTAAGTGTTGGCCATAAATAACAACATATTACAAAATTGCCTTCTTGTCAACACACAGATTGTTTATGTGTCATTTCCTCTATCCTTTGTGTTGCTGCAACTTCCTAGGGAAGGAGGATTTATTGGTATAGCAACGTTTGGGAATGGAACCAAATCCTATGGAGTATGAAATAAATATAGTCAATTTTTGGTACTACATTTTTATTTATTTTTATGAGATATCTTCTTTCCTTGACGGCTTTGTATCTCACCATGTGGCATCCACTAGCTTTGCCATATCATCTGTTGTTTAAGGTCTTATATTTCCAGAGTATGTTTGCAAGCTGAGTGTGGAACTGTGAACCACAGTCCCACAGTATTTTTGACTGAAAGCTAATCTGGAATTTCCACTCACTGTAAGCTAATCTTGAATCACCACAGCCTCATTTTGGCATCAAATTGAATGAAGGGCTCTATCAATTTAAAATGCAGTTGGGAGATTGGTCAAGGGTCATATCAGGAAAGAAACAGAAGTTTCTGTTTTCTATGATTTCTAAATCAAATAGGCTATAAATAAGTACCCTTGACTTAAGTATTGCACTTCTTGTGCCAGTAAATTGTTAAAGCCTTTCCATTAAGGAGGCAGTGCAATTTTTTGAGTGAATGCTCCCTTCCTTAGTGGCTGGCTGGGCCTGGCTATTTGGGGACCAACTGATGTGGCCATTGTCCAGAGTCTGACTGCAGAATTTTACAAGAGCCACAGTTTTCATGTTGAGCACTGTTGGAATGTTGCTCTGTCGTTTGACATGCTGAAATATTGTTACTAAAGCTGTTAAAGGCCTGTACTGTCCCAGTGGTGAGTGCTCTTGTTCCAGTGAGGTTTGCTATGGATGCAGCACATAGAATGCCAGCCTGGACTTAGACCACTGGGAAGGTGAAAGTGTAGAGCTGGGTGTCTGTCCCTCGTGGCCCTGGGCCAGCAGTAGCACAGCTGTCCTTGATGCTGGCCTGTGCTATTCCACATTTGTTTTGTGAGGGCAAGCTTCTTGAATTCTTGCTTGCTGAGGAGAATTATATACATGCTATGTTGTGTAGCTCATCCTCGCACACAGATTATTTCCAAGTGGAGTTGCTTCAAGATAGAAATTCTTGTCTTTCTTGCTTTTGTACAAGGGTACTTTTGTTCCATCCCCCAGAGGAATGGGGGCTGGCTAAACAAACCAGGCTTTTGAGGGAAAAGACCTCATCTAAGCAACAAGTACTCTTGGCTCTAGACCACTCAGTTGGACCTGGAGAGTTTTGCTGATGATTCAAGAACAAAAGCTCCGCTTAACAAGGCCTGTTGCCATTTCTGTGTAGACATAAGTCAGGTCTGAGACATGCTGCTAGCCTTTTTACAACATATGTGACAAAATTCCCAGAATCTGCTGCTCTGAGTTTTCCAGAGGGACAGGATTTGGACTGCTTGTTTGCCTTGAGGTTTATTAGACCCTTTGGAGAACTGACAGCGCGGATAACTTTTGTTAAAAAATTGTTTCCTTTAATCTTCACTGAGCTTTCTTGGCTTTACTGGTGCTACATTTTACAATTAACACTGGTGGATTTTGTGATGTAGACATCACTGGCTTAACTCTGTTTCTGCTCAGATCAGCAGTAAGCCTCCCAGAAAATCCCCCTCTTTGTTTCCCTTACCCAGAGCTTGCCTATACAAATGTATACAGAAATTTACCTTTTCTTGCATGGTTGACTTAGTCCCTTAAAAAGAGTTGACACTCCTCTTCCTTGGAGAGAAAGCTAGAAGGCTTCAGGCTGCTGAGAAGATGGAAGGTCACCACAGAGTCTGCAGAGTGCAGGGAGGGAATGCCCAATTTGGCCTCTGCTGTGAGAGGTGGACACATTGTAGAGACCCCAAGGCTCACACAGAATTTGCAGAGAGCCTTGGAGGTTTGGTTGAAACCCCTGGAGACAGGTGGTGAAGGCAAAGCAAGCAGGGGGATTATTTATGATCTGCTTCTCTTCAGGTTTTTTCATTATTGTTATTTTTTATTCCTTCAAATGACAAAGTTGGCTGGTCCTGCTAATTTCCAATGAAAATTTGTCTTCTGAGATTTAAAGATCTCTTCCAATAACTAAAGATGTTTAGTCTTTTTGGGGCATTTGTTGCTAAAAGCAGAACAAAATCTTCTGGCTGCATTATGTTTGTAACATGGAATGGCTCTGTTTTATTCTTAGTATAAATATATCTTTGTCTTATGCAAATAGATTTCATAACTGATCTTATGCTAACCAGAAAATAAGTGGCACTAACCATAAGAAGCAAAACTCTGATGTTCAATTTTCTTTTTTTAACAACAGTGAAAATATTAATAGTTCTAAGAAGAGTGGACTATCCCCAGAAATTATTATTTTGGTGCCTGCTTAACCTTACACTGGGATTCTAAGGAGACATATTACGATTGCTGGGTATATTTCTCCACTTTAAGGGTAGTGATGATTATCAGAATACCAACATATCTGAAATAATCTTCCTTTTAAAGAGAGGAAGAAACTTATGCACTATACCTCAGGTTTCTAGTGGATAACATGGAAATTGTTTTTACATTTCTGGAAGAGAAGATTAAGAAAAAGCATTCCAACTGGAAAGGACAGGGGATTAGACTTTCTGCTCAGGATCTGAAGTCTGTGGCTGGTCTTTAATTGTCGGTCAGGCAAACATTGATCAGGAATGACACGGGCAGAACTGAGCTTGCCTTGAGGTGGAAGTTTGCCCTGTAACTTCTAGAGGTCCCTTCCACCCCTGTGGGTGCATGATAGTTCCGTGCACTATGGACTTAACTTCCTGACAGCTGCTGCTTCTCATTGCATATGTGTGATTTTCGTCTGCCTATACAGAGAATAAGCTGTATGCTTAATAAGCTGAGGACCTATTTAAGATGGGAAAAAATGAAAAGTGGATAAATTCCCAAATCAAATGCTAATTAATTATAAAACTCTCTGATTCTGCATAGGTTTATGTTGATCTTTTGTCCTTTTCTATGTATATTTTCTCATGGGACTTTAGCTACGTGATTCAGCTTTAGTGCCTTTCCTGTAGAATCTCTGTCTCAGCCTGAGCAGTGCTTGCAGAACTGGTAGCAGCTTTACTGTTGGTTCTTCATGCTCAAAATCACTACTGCACACTGTGTTTTGCTCTAAGAGCCAAGGTATCTTTATTTTCCAAAAGATATTTCCAGCATTGCTTCCTGCTGTAATACTTAATAATCTGTTAAGTGAATTATCAGTGAGTGCAACTCACTGTTATCATCTTCACCTTGCGCCTGAGATGCAGTCAGAGAGAGAGACAAGCTAAAATCAGTAAAAAATGTCAGTTTATTGTTTCAATTCAATTATTTAGTTGTGTGAATTCTTATTTTCTGCTGTGGTGTCAGACAGCAGTCTCTAGCAATGCAGAAGTTTCATGAAGGGCTCCTTTTCTGATGGAAGACTGCAGGTTCTCCTTCTACTATGGCTAGGTTCTGCTCAGCTGTCTCATTGAGCAGAGCTTTTTTCCTTTTGCTTCATTTTCTGTGTTCTGTTTATTGATATTTACCTGTATTTTTGTGGGTGGTCAGGCTTTGGCCCTCCTACTCCTGCAGTTAGAGTTACTGCGTGATAATGAAAAACAACTTAGTAACACTTTTACTGCCTTGAGATGGAGGCAGGGATGCTGTTCTGAGTCCATTTTAAGCATGTTTTATGTACAGTTATGAAACTTAGGCTGATAAGAAGGGTGGATCCACCCCCAGTGTAGCAGCCAAGTAATTTGACTGAGTAATTCCCGTAAAAGAGAGAGTTATCAAACATTTTCACCTGGTTTTCTTTCTGGTATTTTAAAATAGTTTCTGTCTTGGAGAAATGTGTACAAATGGGCCATCTCTTTCCCACTCATGCACAGAGACAGCTCTTAACCTGACACAGATCAGGCTGCAGAAATGTGTAGCATCCATAGGTCAGCATATTCACCAAGGCTGTTGCTTTTGGGGAGTCTATTTAGACCTTTGCAGTCCATTGCTACCCTGCTTATCAGTAACTGGCTGAACCTGGTGTTTGCCAGCTGGTTCTCTGGTGTGTCTTGCTGCCTCCTCACTAAGTGAAGTTTATATTTCTGTGTGAAACACAGGGGAGGATGCTTCATGCACTGTGCTTTTCATTCATGTGTGGTGGGCTGCTGTACAAGAGAAGCCTCAAGCCCTTGGTTCCTTCTGTTGTATGGCAACTTGAACTGTGGGGCTGTGAAATGCTTAGCACAAGGTCTGTCCTGCTTTGGAAAACTCGAGCTTTAACAAGCTGCTTGCCAGGCAATGTGTCTGTGCAGTATTTTCCATGGAGTTCCTGACCTTTCAGCAGTCTTGGTATGCAAAGCACAAAAAAGTTTCCTGCTCTCCTTAGTATCTGGCAACTAAAGTAAGGAATTTTATAGCTTTATTGCTGCTTTCTCTTATTATTCTGTACTGGATTGAAAGTTGCATCTTCTAGGACTGCTGCTGTATTTGACCTCACAAATAAAGCTTAGGGTAGTGGACCTGGAGCCAAGACTGAGTAGGCTGAAAACAAAGTGAACAGGACCAGAAGCAGGTTTCTCTGTTACATTCATTCCCAGACAGCCAAACAACCACCTTCTTCAGGACTTGAGGAAACTCTTGCTGTTGTCTTTTGGCACTTCAGAAGTGGCTTCACGAGAGCCATCGCCGTTCGAGCGTTTGATGGAAGCGCGATCTTCACTCGCGGGCTGCTGATGCTACAATATAAAAGATGAATTTTCTGCTCAGACACTCCCCCAGCTTATTGTAGTAGAAAATTGTGCTCAGTCCTACATTGTTTCTTTTGCTGTACATTCTGTGTTGTATTTCCAATGCTTGAATTTGTGTTACAAATTTCTAGTTATGCTATGACAGCATAACCTTGGAACTATTTTAAGACAGCGTGGCAGGTAATAGAGGCCCCAAATTTACATTTGGTAATAAAAAAATGGCCTCTATAAAATTTAATATGGACATAGAAATATTATTATGACTTTGCAAATCATTACAGTGGAAAAGCTCCCTTGCAAGGCTTTCTGTTCAAAGGCAGCACTTGGCAGTGGTGGTTTCCTCACTCAGGTTAAATGTGCCATTGTAGTTTTCAGTCTTACAGGGTGATGGTAACAGAAGGAAGTGAGTAGCAAAAATAAATTTGATTTTTATTGTTGGCTTAGTTTCAGTAATCTAGGAAGTTATTAATAACTGTAGCTACTTGAATAATTTATTAAGATGTGTGTCTGGTTTTTTTCACATTAATTATGTGATCATTTCCCCTGATTATTGTTGTTTTGTAATTACAGTGGTGCCTAGAGGATCAAATTGAGGGTCTCTAACTCTATCTGTCTGCTAAGATGGAGTTCCTTCCTAAAGACACTGCAATCTCTGTTGCTGTGATAAAGAGAGGAGAAAGAAAATAAACAGTTTCCTGAGGGTTATAGCAAAGCCTTTGGCAAAGCTGAGTTGTCATCTTTTTGGAATCTTTAATGCCAGAAAGACAGACTTGAGGTTTGTCTTTAATACCCAAGATGGTGGTATTTAATAGAGCTGAGAGGTGTAGGAGGAATAAAACCCATTTTGTGTCAATGGGAATGAGAATGAATCCATGAAGGCTTGGATGTGAGGGCTATTTTAACAGCTTTTCCTGAAGCATTTGATATCTGCATAGCTTGACCCCAACACATGGACCAGAGCTCTCTGACTCTATCACATGAGGTGGTTCTTAGGCTGAACTCAACAAAATTCAGTATAAATTTCAGATTCATCTTCATGCTTTCCATTGCCCTGACAAGAAAAACTGTTGAAACTGTCTAATTACATTTCTGTGGTCTTATATTGCTTACTGTAATTTGTTATCTTGATTTAACTTATGTACAATGTTTGCCATTGTAGCTGAAGTTTGAGAATTCAATAAATTATGAGATTGACTTATTCCCATTTAAAAAGTAATTTTGAAATAAGATTGCTCCTCTATCATGCTATAATTGAAGACTGAAACATAATGAGAGCAAATGATTGTTCTTCTGTGGATTTCAACAAGCCATTAAAAACAAGGGGAAAAGAAAACTTTGATGAAAACCACAAACTCACTCTCTGTTTTAGTTTAGCAGCAAATTCAGAAATATAGCTGTTCACCAAAATTGAGACGAGTGACCTCATTTTGTTTAAGACCAAAGAAACAGAATTGAATTAAAATACTTTATGAATAAGGTAATTTAGTTGAAGATGTGGAGTATTGTATTGTTCTCTGCCTTTTAGTCTTACTTGTCTTTGTGCCTGCAGTTAGATTTTGGTGTAGGCCAGTGAACCAGGCTCTGCCAGGAGAGATCAGTCCCAGAGGATGATTCAACCTCTGTGTCTTAGAAGGCCATGAGTGAACTGAACTTTGGTGTAACTTTTCTTTCTCTGTTAGACCACCTCAGAGTAGAAAGTTAATCCTCAGGACATGAATGCTTAAAGCTGAAATGTCTTCTATTTGAGCTTTAGGAAAGCAGGGAATAATTTCTGAGGAAATAAATATTGTACCTTTTAGGTTTTTAAAAAAAAATTCTGGAAATTGCACGGAATCCCAGAGATATTGTCTAGGGATGAATCTCGATGGCCAGGTACTCCTTTCCTCTTATCTGAGAAAGGATATATTTGTGGTTTTTTGGTGCACTTTTCTTTGAAAACTTAAGAACCTGCCAGCAGCCAAGACTCCAAATACCACGGAGTAATCAGTTTCCCTGTTTCAGGGGTCTCTGACTGCTTAAAGTTCAGTTGCAATTAGGAAGATGGTCTTGAAACTAAAAAGCTAATTTGTCCTTTTTTTGTGTGCACTTGTGCCAAGTTTTGTAGAAGAAGAGCCAGGCATCTATGCTGTAAGGGATTCCTGGAAGTGTTTTGCTGTTGCAGAGAGATTTACTGTTGTACCAAGAAAGAAGAAGGTCTCATTTTTCTGCATATGTCTCAGTGTTTGGAGGATTAAAGTTCAGGTGTGTGGTGTGGTGTTGTGTGTATGTGTGTGGTGTTTCATTTTGGTCGTGTCTTAAATACATAATTTTGACATTTGCACGTTCCTTGGCACGTGACCAAGGTTTCTTTGCTGCCTGTAGACAGATATTTGGATATGGAAGCATCAGTGCTTTTAAGGGGAATAGTTGCCTTATTTTAGGCAGTAGTGGAGTCTCACATGACTGTGTCCAGAGCAGTATTACAGAAGTTGACCTGTGATCAGAAGGAATGCAAGAGATGCCTTGAATCCTTTGAAACATATAATGTTCATGCCGTGCCAGAATAAAAATCAGTCTCCTCCTGCAGACCTGGAATGTGACCACCAGCTCTTACAACAGAACCATTCCAGTGAGCCTAAGCCTTTGTGGCCCCTGGGTTCTATCCCATTAGGTTTCATTGATTTGTCAGTCACACCTTTCCAGTCTGCTTAGCTGGACAGGTATTCACTCCACCATGCAGAGGGGAAGTGGCTGGCTGGGGGTATGGTAATGAGTGACGTAATTACAGAGGTCACCAGGCAGCCTGGATCCATAGCAGGACACGTGTGACTTCTTGATTATTCCCAGGTTACCAATGTTTTAGGTCTGTTTATTTTCAGTAAAACATTATTGGTGCATGAAATTACTGCTAAGATCTCAAGAGGTTCCAGGGGAGAATGTTAATATTGTTAGGATCTCGCACTTAGAAAAGGAAGCTGGGAAAGGGTGCACAGAGTTGGGGAGGCAGGGACTAATTATAAGCCCAATTAAAGTATCTGAAGGAATACAAAGCATAGTCTAAGAGGTAACATAGACACAACAGAAAACAAATCCATCTCTGCACTGTGATTTCTGTGACAGAAACCAGATTGTGCTCTGGTTTTACAAGAGCATTGAGATTCCTTAACAAGAATACTTGGAGAAAGAGAAGGATATAAAGTGAACCCATTATAGAAGGTTTTTGTGTAGTAATCGGACGAGTGGCGGTGGGATTGTGTGCACATAGCAATAGGAAAAAGGTGGTTTCTAGGCCCCCACACTTCCCCCCAGCACCACTCCCCAAGGCCAGCAGGTCTTTCCTGTGCTTACTCTTTCTTAGCAGAGATAATTATATATGTGTAGGACCCTGAACACTGGCTCAGCCACTGGAGCCAAGTGATGCAACTGAGGAGCAGAGTTAACAGCACTGAAGGTGGCAGACACGTTTTAAACGGATTAAACAGAGTGGAAGCTGTCTGTTTATACATCTCAGCAGGTCAGGCTGAAGCTTAACAAAATGTTTAATGCATGTGCTTAAATCCATCCCTCTTCCACAGTGCAGTGGTAGTCATCTGTAACTATTAAGAACAGTGTGCTGAGGTTTCAGTGGAGGTGCTCTGCTGTCTGGCTTGCAGACCCTAGGCTCACATGCTGTGTTTAGATGAACATTTTTCTTTCTCCTTGCATGACTCCTTACTTTTTACCATGCTGGTTTATCTGAAGTGCTGGCATCAACCAGAATACCAGGATGTTTCCTGAGACTGAAGTTTGCTGCCTCTGACAGTTTGTAGTCATGGATGGGTGTTTCACAGCTGAACCCGAGTGGTAACTGAATCATTTTCTGTCTGGAAAGGCTGTTCAGCTCAGATGTGCCCTGCAGCTAGACCCAGAGATTTGTTCTACTTATTTCTGTGGATGTCTTAGAGGATCACTGGTTCATAAGGATCCTGGTGTTTTCCTGACTTTTCAGGAGGGCTGCTTTTTAAACATTTAATTTGATGTTAAAGGTGGCATTGCATTCACCTGTGCTTTCATTCATTCAAATGCACGTGATTATTTTTTATTATTTATTTCTTTAGCTACCCTTTCAGCTTTGTGGGTGAAGAGGCTTCTGGAATAGAGCAGAAGTTGTTCTCTACGCTGCTTTCAGTGAGATAATTTTTTTTCCCAGAGCTTTTATTTGTTGTTCTTGTCCCTATCCTTAGCTACTTAGTAGCATATTCCACAGAGGAAAATAAGTTTGAAGCACAAATTGTCTACACAAGAAGTAATATTACAGAGTAAATAGGTAAATTTCTAAGGCATCAAGAGAGGAAAGAAGGAAAAGGGCAAAGGAGACCTGGGGTGTAGAAAAAGATGGAGGAGAAGTTTCCTCAAGAAATGAAGGTGGTAAGTCAGGCTGTTCTCCTGGGTCAGCAGTCCATAACCATCTCTTACCTTCTAGAATTGCCAGCTGCATTTGGGAAGTGGTAGGTTTCACTTAAGGGTCTCCCTGTCTTGGTGAACATGCAATTTTTTAGGAGCATCCTGGTATTCTTTGGTCCTTGCCAGGTATGAGAGCTGAACACTCAGTTGCTCTGAGACTCAGGTGGAGAGTCAGTACATTCAACACGTGTTTGATAAGCTCATTTCAAACACCCCTTTGCTGGAGGACAGTCAGCATGGTCACAGCTCAAGCTGTGTGACTCATGGCAAACTGGAAAGGAAAGGCCAAGCACTGACACTGTTTGTAGGATTGTGAGAGACATTTCATCAAGAAACAGAAGGAGAACTCTACTGCAGGTAGGTAATGGGACACAGCAGGATTTACCAAAGACTTTTGTGGCATCTCTGATCCTGGACGTTTTTTAATCCCTACTGGATGTTTTTTCCACAAGGTGTCCTCATTCAAATGTACTTTAATTTAGAAGAATAGTTTTCCAAAGGTCAGATAGAGTAATTGTTGAGGTATTTCATGGCATTGTTTACATCTCTATGGGCACTTAAGCAAATGGTCTCAGGGTGTGCCAAACATAAGAAAGACATAGAAACAAGAGGATTTGCGCTGAGTGAAGTCCACACAGAAAGCTACTGAAGCACAGCTCTCCACAATAATAGTTGTGTGCTCCTGACACCATAAAGTGTTTGTGTCAACCACATTGTCTCAGTTTTTCAGCTTCGAAAGGAAGTATAGATTTTTCAAGAGTTTGCAAATCAATAGTCAAGAGATGTTTCCATTCAGAAACTCCAATAAAATAGCCTAACATCTACATTGTGTGCAAACTGATGACCTTGGCATGAAGCCTATAGCATAATAAACTTTGAAATAAGTGGGAGGAAAGTGATTCAGGAATTACAAGCTATTTGGAAATTATATGAGAGTGCGTCTATGCATTTCAAGAAAAATCAAAAGCTTCATGATAACTATTTAGCATTTGTAACAGCTCTGTATAAAAACAGAATCAGAGGTAGTTTCTTGATTTTGCAGGTCTTTATTTTTCAGAAGCAAAACAAAATGAAACAAGCCTTAACAAAAAATTGTTGGTATCCAATCTGTATTTTTAACTGTAAAGTGACCACAGGAGGACTAGGGCTAAGCTTTACACCATTTTCTTTCCAGTCCTTCATAAGCTGAGCTCTTGCAGCAGTTGTTGCTGGCAGGGTACCCAGAACTGCAGGCTTTGACACAGGAAATGTGCATCCTCCAAATTTTTGTAGAAGTGGAAATAACCATGCAGTGCTCCAGGTAGCAGCTGAAAAACATCATCTTTGGCTCCTGTTGAACAAGAACATCACACAATGCTTTCTGAAAAGGAAACCTCTCTATTTCTGACCTCCTGTTTTAATATGGCCAACCTGATCTGGCCACTGGTGCTTTTCTCAGTGCATTTCTTTGATTTGAAACCAAACTGAGGTGTCCAGCTGTGATGTTTGCTCTGATGGAGCCACTGAATAGAGCAACAGGCAAACAGTTAATACTGCTGTCCCTAAGGCAGGGTTCTTTCACCCAGTGTGCAAGAGCCAATCTACAAAAGGTGTTGAGATATTTAATTTAATTACTGTTCTGCAGAATGGGGTGCCAGCCATCTAATGCTGCCAGCACACCTTCTAGGAAGTAGGCACAGTCTTTTATCCAAAAAGTGAATAAAGAATGAATAATACAGAGAGAGATGTTTGGTCACTCACAGTTACATAACAAAATTCTTTATGTGAGCGTGGTAGTCTTGGTCTGGTTCCTTGTGTTATCATTTGCATATATAAATTCCCCTGGATGTGTGGTTTTTAGCATTATTTTAATCTGGGGTAATTTGAGGTTATATTTTCATCCTATCAGCCAACACCAACTTATTATTTAATCATATACTCAATTACAGTTTCTGCTTGAGTCTATTTGAACAATTAATTGTCAGTGAAATAAGGATTTATAATATTCTGTTCCTGGGGACTCTTCACTCTTCCATTGCTCTGGCATATTGTTGTCATGGTTTCAAAACCAACCCAGAGTTACTTTGAACTTCTTTGTGGATTTTTAACCTCAACTGGCATCAAATTCTCCCCTTTGAGACTTATGGGCATATCCACAGAACATTTCTTAGAAGTCACACCCTATATTTGAAAAAATCCCAATTAATTCTATAACCTGAAAGAACACAACAAACATATGATTTTTGATTTGTGGTAGATTTTGGTGCACCAGTATAGTCTTTAAGAGCCCTACTGATTTGGCTGTCTCCTCAACAGCAGTGGAGGAGCTGATGTATAATGAATCTGGGAACTGCTTCCTTCCACCTTCCCAGCTGTCTATGTAAGCATCAGAACAATGTTTTCACTTTCCTTTCAGTAGCTCCTGTCTCCAAGTGTGGATATAAGGTTTCCCTGTTGAAACTTGTGTAGGGCAAAGGTGCTCACCAGCTGAAGTACCTGTGTAAAGATGATAAAGTGTGCAAAACAGACAGCAAATAACCTTTTATCATTCCTTCCCCTTTAACATGCCTTTGATTGCTTCAATTGCACAATGTTTTATCTGGATATGACTTTCCCTACAATACTTCTAAAGGTTTTTTTCACTGACTTGTTAAGCAAGCCTCATCAAGGCAGTCAGTAAGACATCTGCCCATTTGATCTGAATTGCCTGACAAAACTCTGGAAAATTTTGTTGTTTTTATTTGCAATCATGCTCTTCACCTTTTTTGCTAGACTGGCCTACAGAGGGTGTGTAAATGCCACTAAAGCTGCAGAAACTTTGATACTTCTTGGACATCTGTCCTGTGTGAATTTCTTTATGTAACTTCTTGAGAGGGATCTTATGGTTTCAGCAGTTCTGAGAATGTGTTGATTTGGAGTTCTTCGCCATTTTTATTTTTTTTTAACATTTTGGTATTTATGCCAATCGATCTTTCTTCTTTCCTCAATATATTCCAACAAAATTACACTACTATTGTAACCTTGCCATTGTTCCAGTGGAAATAGGTTTTTGCTAATGTGTTACCAAATAGAGTAGAGCTGTTTTCAATTCATGAGGGAACACAGCACAGCTGAACCTTTCTTTCCATTATGGGATTCTCTGATTTGAAGACAAAAATTGTTTTTCTTTGTTGTCTAATGGGATTTAAAAAAAAAAAATCTTTTAAATCCAAACCCAGTAAAATAATAATTTGTTTCTGGAACTGAGGCTATCAAGGTGTAAGGAGTGGTATGGTGGTGGAGTATGTGTGTATGTATATATATTCATAGTTATTTGGTTTATGGCTCTTAACTCCTGTATCAGTCTATATTCCTGAGAATGAGGTTTCTTTACTGGCAAAATAGGAGTATTTAATTCAGACTGATACTCCTCAGGCAGCCCATACTGCATGGCAGTATTTATCAAGGGCTCCAATCCTTTACACACTTCCAGTCTAATAGGGTATTGATTTACCCTCACTGGTTCTGCTCCTGGCTCAAGCTGTACTTGAAGAGGAGTTCACGTTCTCTGCTTTGCCTGCTTTCTCAGAAGCCCATCCCCCAGATGGATTACCACATCCAGTGCTGGGTCTGGAATGTCGTTCTCAGCTTCTTCCGAGGTCTGGTCCATTAGTAAATGGATTTAAGCCCTCTGTGCTGGTTCCTGTGGGACATATAAATTGTACAGTTTTTGTTTTTTTTTTTTTTTTTGAGCATTTAGCTTGCATCCTGACAATGGAGAGGGACATGCTGGTGTATATATGTATATATTCATGAGGTAGTTTAATAACTCCATTGTACATTCTGTAGGTTGCCAGAATGGCTGCCAAATTCTTTTTCCCATTGCTCCAGCCATCAGTATTGTGACACTACTTACAGGCCTTTACTGCTCATTATTACTGGATGTGAGGCTCTGCTGTCTGTTAAAAGCTCTATTGCTTTGTTCCCCAGCTTTATTGGAAGTGGAGGATCTGCTGGGTATGCATTGATACCTTCCCTTATTCTCCTTCACTCATCAGAATCCCCCAGCATCATAATGTTAACATCCTCTAATTGACCCTTACTGCCTACAAAGAGCTCAGTGATTCAGGCTCAAGGTGGGGGAGGCCTTTTGGACCACAGAACCTCTGCCTACCCTTTTGCCTCCTTTGATATCAAGCTCTGCTCTTCTTCAGCAAGAAAATATTTAGTACAGTCTGCCTATCCCCAGTCCATTAGGGTCATAAATCAGCACAGTATTTTCTAGAAGCTGACACATTCCTTCTGGATTTTCTGGGTTCCCTGAATGTGAACAGACAGACCAAATCAACAAGGCTGAAGTATTAAATGGGACATCTACAAAGAGCTGGCAGACTCTCTGCCCCCACTGATTGTCTTAAAGGCACCTTTATCACTGGCTGAATATGTCCTCGAGTCCAGCCTGCAACAGAACTAAAATTTTCATTTCCTGTATCTCAGAGTCAGTCTCTTGCCTCACCCAGAGGGTGATCTTGGTTCTGAGGAGCAAAGAGGGATTTCCAAGGCAGTGGAACTGGAAAGAAAGGCAGGTCTTTCTTTGGCCCTGGCCCAGTTCTTGAGATCAAATGCTGAGCATTCCAATACCAGGAGTGGGAATGACAGGTTTGTTTTGTTTCTTCATTCTCATCTCTTCTATTTTTTGCCATGGTGTGTTTTTGACATGTATTCTTTGGGAATGCCTGCTACTCAATCCATGCATCAGGCATGGAGTTATTAGAGTCTAATCGTGTATCTTCAATAGCCTTGTAAGTTTTCAAACATAAAATTTTAATGTTTTGGTTTTGCAGTGTGTGCTTTTTTTTTTTTTTTAATGAGCTAGGGGGATGAGAGATTTTTTCAGATCCTGTCCAAACTTGGCTAAGGAGGCTNATGTTTTGGTTTTTGAGTGTTGTGTTTTTTTTTTTTTTTTAATGAGCTAGGTGGATGAGAGATTTTTTCAGATCCTGTCCAAACTTGGCTAAGGAGGCTTCGTTTTTAAGGGACCCAATGTATTTTCCATAGTAAATGTGCTGTATACTGACTTAGAGACATTTTTCTTCTTCTGGAAAGGAGATGAAGGGGATAATTTGTTATCAAGTGCTCTGTATGCCATATAACTTAGAGCGATCAGTGATCAGGAGTGATGGGTTACCAATGGCTCTGATTGAGGACTTGCTGATGTTTAAGACTACATTCCCACAGACAGGATATTCCTCGCCTCTCACCTATACATACCTCAGTGTTCCTTCTCTGAGAATTGGAAAATGCTTGTTCTTTCTGTTATCACACTTCTGGAAACTTAGACCTTTAAGAAAAGATGCTAAAAAAGGGCTGAAATAGCTTGGATGCAGATGCAGCTTGCTGTATGCTACAGTCCTACTTTGGAGACTGCCAAGTGTATTAACTAGCAGTAATAAAATCCCTTCTGTTAGAAGACTTATGGTAAAAGTGATTGACATGCTGCAACTGTTTTGAACTAAATAATTCAAGCATGTTGTGATGAAGCACTGCTGAAATGTCTTAATTCTTCCATGTAATCATGTCCTGTCAATAGCAATGACCTGAGACTGAGGGTGCTGGATAGATGAAGGCATGCTTGTCTTTTGGAGTTCTGTGTTACTTGTAATTATCACTGTTGGTGATTATAACCTTATTACCCTGTGGTAATGCCTCAGGAAATCATCTGTAGGATTTGTTGCCATGATAATTATCTTTTTCCTGGATAAGTTTCTCTTCTGCTTGGCAATGGCACTGGACAGTGAATTTCTGTATTTGAAATACTTTCCATTCAGTCCTAATTTGGTTAAAACCAAACCACAGCTAATGTGATCTAAGAAATCATTCTTAAGAAATCTTTTCAGTGGTGTAAAGGCTGTAAAATTAACTGCACTCTTGTTCCTGAGACAGCATTGAAAACACAGGAAATGAAAATTTTAGTTCTGTTGCCTCCTTTTAGATCCCCCAGTGGAAATGTTGTCTTGTCCACATGGAGATGGAGTTGTGTGCAGCCTGTCTAACACTGGGATCTCCTGCAGGAGGATTTCTGCTGCTTAGGCACCACCTCACACAAAGTGTGAGCATATCAATGGGTCAGAAACAGAGCCATGAGGACTCCTGTGTCTAGTCCTTCAGATCCAGTTCTCTAGCAGTGCTACTCAGTACCAAGTTATAGACTATGGAGCCTCCATGTTGCACTTGATCATCATTTCCTCACCCCACGTGTTCAATATACACAGAAATGGTCTTCCATCTACTTGGGATAGCATGAGCATGCTGCAATCCACAGCAAACTTTCCTAAAGTATTGGATATTATGGCTGTGTTCCCTGTTCTGCTCCTCTGGACAGATCAGATAGATCTTCCACCTGAGTTAAGGATGAGGTCCTACCTTTGTGGTGCTTTGAGACAAATTAGCCTCTAAATGCTCTGCATTATAATCATGAGGAGTCAAAGTTCATTTTAGAGTTTCTTGCCTGTCTTTTTTATTATATCAGTGGTGGTTAGGAGGCCAGATTAAAATTCTGATTTTAACGATGAGCTGCTTAACTTTTGACATTAACATTCTTCAGTTAAAAAGGGGAAATATGTCCAAATCTGCTCTACAGCTAACACCTCAATTTTAAGCCTCAATTTACCTTTCCCTTCTCAGGAGTTTGCACAACACCTGCTGTCTGATTTTTCTAGTGCCATCAGTATAAATCAAGCCTCATAAATCAAGCTGTAGCTACAAACCCTTTATCTTGAATTTTATTTGTAGTGAAAATAGGAGGCTCCAAGAGGTGAAACTGCTGTCACATGAGCTATTTTCACCTGCCTGGAGCAGCACAGAGAATATTCTGGTCGGGAGAGAGCATTGTTCTTGGAATTGATCTACAAATAGATTTCCAGGCTATGAGCCTCCCACATATTGTTGGCCTACCCTTGAGCTGCACTGAAAGGTGGCATGGTACTCTATGACCTTTCCTTGGGACATTGGCATTTGCCCTTGCTTTGGCACAGATTTTTTATGGATTGCAGGTGCATTACTTAGACTTTGTGTGGGAAATTGCCAGTGAGTGATGTGTGAGTAGCCAGGAAGTGAACAACGGGGTTAAGTACCTTGCAGAAAAGCTACAGCATGTGAGAACCTTTGCCTTTTATGTTCCACATAGGCGTTTAAACGTACCAGTCTTTGCCTTTTGTGTTTCCATATCTTCTTGATCCTAACATGTGGACAAGTTCCCTTTTTTTGTGTCATTTGCCCCATATAAAAAATGGATAGCATTTCTCAGTTGTTTCACAGGAGTGTCACAAGGACAGAGGCTTGAAAAGCTGTTGCTTGTGAGGGTTGAATGGTAGGTTGAATATCCCTTCCCTGGTACAACAAATGAGAGTGAGCTTGGCCAAGGGGGTGTTGCTCAGCCTTTCCTAATCCAGGGCCATTGTCTGCTGCATGGTTGGGCTTCAGCTCTCTATAGTGCTTCTGCTGTTGAGGTGGGAATTTGGAAATATTATGACTGGAAAAGCTCATCTTCTAGAGTCTAACAGCTTCTGCTTCCACAACATCCTGCCTTTTGAACTGCAGTAAAACTTGGAGCGCTGCGGTCCTGCTCTGAGGCAGCTCCAATTGCTAAATTGTGAGTGGAGTAATCCAAGTTTGGACTGTAATTGGGGCAGGGTCGTTTTCCAGGGTTGTTCACCTAGGTCTAAAGGGTGACAAAGCAGAATCTTTCAGGTTACTGAATCTAGTTTGTCACTGAAGACTGATAACATTTTATTCAAATATTTGAAATATATGTCTTGTGTCTAAATAAAGAATGTGTCTATTGCTGATACTTTGAAAAATCTCATTGTTTTTAAAAACCTAGATCAAATGACTAATGCATTCTTCAAAGTAAGGAGAAACTCCTGTGGACAATTTTTCAACACTTGACACCTTCTCAGCCAATTTGCTTGTTCTCAGCAGAATAAATGGAAGTAGCTTTTCTCTAGCATGACTGCTGGCTATTTCACACAGCTGCCTTGATGCTCTTTGAATGGAGCCCACAGAGAAATCACTGTAACATAGAAGAAGGGGCTGAAGGTGCAGGGAGCTAATTAGTTTGGAAACATGGAGGTTGTGAAGTCCTATTTTGATCTCAGACAAGTAAATAAACTGGGTTTGGAGAACTTATTTATTTATTAGTGAACATATTTTTCCAGGGATCTGCTTAGATGCATTCTGTGGATGCATAGTAGGTGTAAGAAATATTCAGGTGAACTTATCTGCTAGCTCTGGACCTTGTCTGACAAGTGTTAAGGAGTGGTCAGCTATGGGTGATTTTGAAGGAATTGTTACAATACTCCTTACTAAAAGCTGCCTGCAGCCACACCATCAATTTTTGCCATGATTTTTTCCATATCTCCTTGGATAGAAAAGCTCTTGTTTTGCTTTTTGCCTTTGCAAATTGATGAGTGGTACGAAAAAATTACCAGAAGCTGGAAGAGAGGGTCTGAACTTAAAGGTGTTCAGACATTTGTTTTCTGCTTGGACATGTGAGATCTCTTGGAATCTCAAAACTCTTTGGGGTATGGAGTGAGGAGAGAGAACAATCTCTTTGATGTATTTGCATGCATGTTAGAGGCAACAAGGTGATGCCACTGCAGGAAATGCAGTTGTTAATATTCTGTGATGTGTTAATGAGACTGAATTATATTAGGTGTGAGAAGTAGTTGTAGTTATTCTGCTCTACTTGACAAAAGTGTGGATCTGGTTGTGTTACTGGTTTAGGTATGCCTGAGAGCGTGGAGATTCATCTTTAGAGTCCCATGGTGATTTCTTATCATTTTTACCAAGAATTATAAATTGTAAATGTTACCTTTAAAAAGAGAAACTGCTTGTTCAATCTAACAAAAAAAAAAAAAATCTCTTCCTGTGCATAAAGAACTCACAAGAGAAGGGCAACGAACAATGAAAAATGAACCTCTTTTTGAGGTGAAGCCAAGAAGTAATTAATCTCATTGGAAGAAATAGAGATCTTAGCTTGAAATTAGGAAAAACTTCTTCACCTTAAGCACTATATTGCCCACATAGTCTGGCAGAAGAGTTGAGTATGCTACATACAAAGAGAGACAGAGCCCACTCTATTTTTATTGTGTCTCTAGGTTAGACATACTTTGCACTTCTCTGTTGGTTAGATTGACTTTCCTCAGAAAAAATAAGTGAAGACTTCTAGTCATTATGGCGTCGTTGCTAGGACAGAACAGTGCACTGATCCCTATAGAACTTACATGAAATTTTACTGCATGCCACAGTCAGACTCTTGATTATTTGCTCTCATCATCCTTTCTGAGCATTCCCAGTCACCCTTAGGGAAGGAGCATTCCCTTCTTTTCTAAAAAAGGTAAATTAGATGCAGGGGAGAGTTCTGAAAATAGGCAAAATCTCTTTATTGTATTTACCTACACAATAAAACTGAAGCAAGTATGTTAAGCACTGGTGCCATGTAGGAGGTGAGAGCTGTGACTTGCCGAGCTCCCTTCACGCTCTGTGATTCCCCTTATGGATGAGATATGAGTTGGATGAGATGTGAGTTGGAGTGCCATACATCCTGTTTGGACACATAGGTGATCCCACTAGTCACTTGTACAGTGTTCATCAAAATGTTCCTATCTCAGGAAACGCAGCAGTTCACTGCAGCCTGTGCTCTGGCTGATAGATGTGTGAAACTGCACACTCCATAGTTCTGGATAAATGGAGTGCTTGCTTTAAAGACAAAGTGCAGGGCTCGTGAACCTGTGCCTGCACAGTGTAAATAGTATTCAGTTTCTAGTCTCTGCGAGACACCGGTTCAAAATTTTGCTGTGGTGTCAGTGGATAAATGAGGAGTACCTCGAGGGTTCCTGCATTCTAGAGTTAAAGTGCTTGTATGGAGAAAAAAGAGCATTTCACACATCCACTTTAATTTTGATAAATGAAAAAAAAAAAGGCAGTCAGACCTTCTTATGTGCTTTTCTCAGGTATGGGCTGAAGCAGCTAACATTTATATCCTGTGCCGGGGGCCCAGGTTCTGAAGAAGTCAACTGCAGATAGCAATAGTTTTCTAATAAAGTGACCACAAATTATGTAAGTTAGACAACTTAGACATATCCATACTCTGATTTATCTTCCTGGTTCAAACCCACCCTATCTGTGCTTATACATTACTTGAATTCAGCTTTGTGCTTACCCTTTACTTGAATTCCATGTGCAAGTTGGTTCAGAGGAGATTTTTCAAGACATTTCTTTTTTTTACTTTTTAAAAATGCAAATCTTCTTCTGCTTTCTTTCAGGAATTCACTCCCAGCCTTTTCCTCCTTTCTAATCCTAAAGCCTTAACCAAGTCACTTTTGTCCCAAAATGATAAGCCCCAAGTTCTTTACACTAGTTATGTACAAAAAGGGTTGGTGGAGGGAAAGATCATCAGTGATCACCAGGAATTGCACAGTGTGTTCCACAATTGAAGACTGTTTTTCCCCCACTGTACCATTTTGTTCTTCAATAAATGACATAGCTACAGAAGAAACCTGGGAGAAAGGGGTGGTGTGGGAAGTGTGCTCACCCACACTATGCTGGCCTCTTGATCATAGAAGGTGGATTCTAGAACAAGGACAAGGAGGCTGGAAGGAAAGAACATCCTCATTTTAGGGAACTAGAAAAAGTGACTTTCTAACCAACAATATTATGATTTGGAGACAAAATAGATCTAAATAGGAGTTAAATGCTGGGGAATGAAATTAGCTACTCAAGTCCTGTGACAGAACCTGGTAGTGGGAGAAAAGCCCATAACTGCCTACAAATTCAGCTTAGACTGTGAAAATTTTGGTACAACACAGTGAGCTTCTAAAATAGCTTCCCAGTGAGTATGTGTGTGTAAAGGGGACAACAGGCTCACTAAACCACTTCTAAATGGAGCTAAATCACTTAATGCCACTGTGTTTACAGTGGTAGAAGGCTGGATTTGATGAGCCAGCTGAGAAGGTCAATGCAAACACTATTCTACGTCCACACTAACATAAACATGAACTGATTTAATTATTAGATTTCTTCAGGAGGCAGGAACATCTTAAATGCATTTTACAGCCCCATGCTGTGGTTTAGGGCCTGATACCACTGAGGCTGTGCCCCAATTAACATAAATCATACAGTGTGTGGATGTTATCTCTCCATCACAACTGTGAACTAGTCTGTCCTGTCTTGAGACTGTTTCCATTTAACAAGAATTGCCACTGTCCAATTTACAAACCTGCATGTTGAACTGGGAATTGGGATGGCATCTTGGGCAGCCTAACAACCCAGAGACTAAACAGCAGCTACCAGCATTATGTTTCTTCTCATGAGCACAAAATCAGTCACAAAAAAAGGCAAGAATTTTCTGATGCTTTTTTAATGAACTGTCTCAGAGAGTGAGAGGAAAAAAAAAAATGTTTGTTCCTAAGTTACATGGCAAAAAAATTGGCTATAGAAAGCTCTGGATTTCTTTTGTGCTTGCTTCATAGTTTGTAATATCACTAGTATTGCACTCTGAACCTTTCTAGCTAATACTACAGCCTCTTAAACACAAACATTGTATCTGGAAGCAGGCTTATTGCAAACACTCAGAGAGCAAAGAAGATAAACACAAGAAAATTGTTTCAGTATTTTGACAATCAAGTCTGAGAGCTTTTACACATTGACTCTTGACAGTTCAAGATGTCAGAATACTGGGTAATGACAGGAAGAAGCAAACAAAATAGGAACTCACCCCCCAATGCAAAATACTAATTAAAAGGCAGAGCATAGAGGAAAGGTGTGATTTTTTTCCAAGGTGCTAAAACAAGAATAGAAGATTTTAGTTTGTGTGGTCAGGGTGCTCATGGGGCTTCATTAGGGCTTTTATGACTGCTGCTATTAACAAACCAATGATGTGTCCACTAAAACTCAACATCAGCTGTTGAGTATCAACATGGGAGCTATAAAAACATAATGCTAATTTCTCCACATCTGCCTTTTCTTCTTTGCATACAATCCCTAATTGCAATCTCTGGTTTGGGGTGGGTTTTTTGAGTGGTGACCTTCAGGTAGATTAAGGTTGATTTGTTCACACTATTGACAAAGTGTATTAAAATTTGACAAGTTGCAGTTTCTAAGAACTTCAATGGTAACACCACCAAATGAAATATTGGAGCAATAATCATCCTCACTAGCATTTTGTCTTTGATGCCAGTTTATTTTTCTTTTCCCCAGAGGACTTTTTTCCCATGGCTATTCCTCTGCACTCCATTTATATAAAATAAAATTCTGTTTTCTTATTGAACAGTGTTCTGGTTACCTCCTGTGTAATGCCTAATTTTTCTCATACTTCTGTGGTCATCTCTTATATGATATGTACATGCATAGTGATGCTGCTTTGTGCTTTTGTGCTGTTTTATTTCTTCTCTGGTAGAAGGCAAATGACTTTCAGCTTGGGGCTGTGCCTACATGTTCTTGTATTTCTTACCTTGCTGTCCATGGGATTGAATCCAGTCCAGCAGAAAAGCTGTTGGTGGATGCTGAGTTGACTTCCTCAGTACCTGCTTAGATCTGTGTGGCCTCCTGCCACAGGGGAACAGTGGACCTGAGGTACTGAGAGGCTTAAAGGGGCACCTTGGTCCCTATGCGTGCCCAGTTTCAGTCAGAAAGCCGTCCTCATACTCTCCTCTTTTGAAGGTTCTTGGTACATTAGTAGAAACAAGCACTTCTACTAAATGTGCAACCTTTAGATGCCTTTAAACAGGAGGGGGCTAAAGATCTTTTTGAGCTTTCTAAAGGATTTCCACACCTGTGACTTTGATATGCACTTTTTTCCAGGGCTAACGCTGGAGTTACAGCAGAGGGTGAACCTGTACTTCTCACCCGCAGCTCTCAAACACATGCACACGTGAACACAAATGTACATGCTCTTCTTTGCCAGCTCCTCTGCTCTTAAAACTCTGCATAACACAGCCTCACACTTGAATTCAGGAAGAATTTCTTCATGGAAAGGTTGCTAAGCCTTGGAACAGACTGCCTGGGGAGGTGGTGGAGGTGTTCAAGAAGTGAGTGGACGTGGCACTCCGTGCCATGGTCTGGTTGGTAAAGTGGTGATTGGTCAAAGGTTGGACTTGGTGATCTTTTCCAACCTAAATGCTTCTGTGACTTGGCAGGCTTTAGATTTGGACCTGGCAGCAGACAGTGGTGTTTACTCAGAGCTGCTGATGGCACTATGTGAAATTGTGGGTCAGTTGAGGAAAATTGCTGGAGCTGAGATTACAGCAAAGGTTGCAGAATTGTTGCTGCCACTGCAGATATTTTCCTTTTTGGGTTGTCAGGCGTTTTCTCTTGCAGAGTAAAAAAAGGAGGACTAAGAACCTCAAGAAAATACCTTAGCCTGGATGCTGGATCAGAGCATATGGGTGCAATAGCAAGGATTTCTAACTGAATGGTTTGTCCCACTGCCAAATCTAGATTGCTTCTTTAAGGCAGTCTTCTTTTGGGCACTTTGCATGAAGGAAGAAATTAAACACTAGCATAGTAGTATCCTTTCCTGCTAAATTTTAGAGAATGCAGAGCTCTGTGTGGAAAAACATGCTTTTTTCTCTTGGTGATGTAGAACTGACTTTTAAAGCAAGCTCTGTGTCTTGACAAGAGCTCAGAACTGTTCATATGACAGTCCTCTTTGTAATAAGATTTCCTCTTCCACTTCTCACTGTGTGGGAAGAGGGCTCTGCGTGCCATACTGATCATTAAATGAAGGTTGTGCACATACATCTCAGAATGTTGCTGCTATTATAAGCAGTGACAAAACCAGGCATCAAGAATGATGTCAAGAGTTTCAATTAGTCATGCTGGTGAGTTACTTGCTGGAAGATGCTGTTTAATGGCCTCTGTGGAAGGGATCTTGGACCGTTTCCTTATAGGTGGGTGACTCATGCTCAATATGAAGTGCTGTTGAGTAGTGGGCTTGTTTTTCAGGACTTGGAAATTGAGACAAATAAGGCAAGTTTAAATGTCTGGTATTCCTGCTTGTACGTGCAAGGCCTTCAGCCCACAAATCACCTTGGAAACCACAGTACCTCAGACCCACCAGCCAGCAGTGAGTGTATCAGCACAGCAAGTAGTCTGGGAGATTGTTAGATGAGGCTTCCAATGTTCCTGAGCTGGAGAAGCTTAGCTCTAGAGAATAGACCTCTTAAGGTGGCAGCATGATAAGACTCTCTTGTTGTGTGCTGATAACATGGTACTGTGGTTTTTGAGTCTTCTGAATCTATTCTGACTAAGTTCTGGTCCTTTTTAAGGTTTCCCAGGATAGGTCTGAAGTACAGGACAAACTCCTCCTGCCTCCTTCCTTTTGTCATGGTAACAAGTGGTACATGATATTTATGTTACTTTTCTCTGTCGCTGGGCAACTAGACAGGGATGATGATTCCTGGAGTGTGGGAAGGGACACAGTGTTACCATCATGGAGCAATAAGTGAGATAAATACCATGTTGCTAATGTGTACCAAGCATCAGCAAGGCTCTTCTGTGTGAGTGAAACTAAATTGTGTGTCCGGCCGAGCACACTCACTTCTAGAGGTTATGCTGAAATTTCTTGTGCTGCTGCTTCAGAGAACTGCAGTTTAAGGTAGCTCTGTTTGCCTGGTTGCCTTGGGTTATGGGCTGTGTTTTGTTACCAGATAGAAAAGCCCTTGGGAGGCAGCAGGGAGTAGCAGCAGCAGCTGCTGCTCAGAGGAGAACAGAGCGATTCCTTGTTCAGCTATTACTCCTGGCGTGGCTGACAGAGGGTAAAGAGAGAATTCTGCAGGGTTTGGGAAGTGGCTAAGAGAAGGAAGAAACCTTCACACTCAGTAGATTCCACTACTGTCATCCTAGTGTTGGGGAACTTCTGCCCATTCTCCTGCTTGGGTAGCTCCTGAGAGATATCTGTGCCTGACATTTCAGCCAGAGGACCATAAAGCTCACCCTGGAATTATTGGGAGGGAGGGAGGCTGTGGCATGAGCCTCCTTCTCTGTACTGTTAGCTATAGAAGCCTACTGGGTGAATAAAGACATCAGATGGGGTCAGCAAGAAGGAAGTGGGACCCAGAGCCTGCTGTAGGGAGGAAAACTGTGAGTGGGTAAAGGTCTAATTGTGTAAATGATCATCTGAGAATGCGAGAGAAGAATCCCCAAGGCTCAGAGGAGGGCACTGCCATGGAATATTGCCTGCACATTTGCACAGTGCAACAGTTAGCTGGGGATCCTCAGGAAAGTGTATTAGCTGAAATTATGCCAAATGTTGCTTTGGTTCTATAACACCTATCACTTGAAACTTCACAAAGATTATACTTTTTTGTTTTTAATTCAACCTTCTTTTTTTGTTTGTTTCTATGCAGACAGCTAAAATGAGAATTTTTTGGTTGGTTATACCACAGCAGTCTTCAACTGGCTCCTACTCTACCTCTTCTGGTTCATCCATTTATAGTAACAGTGGAGGAGTTCTGTGCTTTTTATTTCAGCAAAAATCAAGCAAACTTGTTTTGAAATACAGCTGAGAAATACTACCTTAAATATGTGGCTAAGTCCTTAGAATAGATTAAGAGTCTGATGTTTCTAATAATAATAAATTAGTGAGACAGTACATTTTCTGCTTGGTAACTGACTGGAAGGCAACAAGATTACTTTCAGTGTTTAGCTTCAAATATTAGTTTTCTCTTCCTTAAATTGCATTAGTTATATCTAATTATAGGTACAGTTTGTGGTAATCAATTTGAAGCATAACGATGTGAGTTGCTTCTCTCTATAAAGAATATATTTTGACTTGGAACATTAGAGGTATTTTGAATGCTGTGTGATTTTCATTTATGATTTGATTACACAGGTAATTGAAATGTGACAGACTCTGATAACATTTTGTTGGAACAAATTGGTGAGTTCAACTTTTTCCTCAGATATATTTTTTTTTGCCTTCGTAAAGGCAAAAGAAATGAGAGAGTTTTCAGCTGCTTGACATACAGATGCTTATGAGGAATTTAATCCTTTTGCACTGGGTCCTCATTTTTCTTTTCACTGTGATGTCTATTGGAAGAAAAAAACAAAACAAAACAAATAAAACTCAATTTCCTGAGCTAATAAATTCAGCCACAGAGCTGTTGCTGCTTAATTAGAGTAAACCAGAATTAAGTGTACTTTGGCAACCTAGGTGTTGCTTATTATGAACTTAAGTCAACTCAAAATTGTGCCATTGCAATTATGATATGGTAGTATTCACAAATAAGATATCTATTAATTCTTGATTGTGATGAATTGCAAACCTCTGCAGGCACCCAAAAACTCCAGAGCTGTACAATATTTGGTAAACATCTGTAAATGCTGTTACAGCTTTTTCCTTCTGGTGAAACAGAATGACCAAGCTCAGGTGAAATGTCAGTTAAAATAAGTCCTTTTTACTTCCATCTTATAACATGTCTGGGGACTGATTTGGCCACTACACACAAGTCAGCATGCAAAACCTTAATTCAGAAATAAACTATTCAAAATACTTCAAATGCTATACTTGCAGAAGATATTGTATGCAATTGGATTGTACCTAGCCAAATTTTTGCTTTGAGTAACCTGATTTTAGTCTCCAGTCATGTAAATGCACACAGTTAGATTTACTTATGAGTACATTAACTGCAGCATGTTGTTATTTAAAAATGAACTAAATTGTGTGCATAAATCCACTCAGCACTGGACCTTAAATATGTTGTGATGAGTTGTTTTGTTGGGATAGGTGAAAACAAACAAAACAGGCTAACCAGAAACTGCTGTATCCCTTTGGTGGAGAATCTGAAGGACAGAGAGGGAGAGTAAAATGAGAGCTGTTCTTTACCTGCTGCTAAGAAAAACTTGACTCTGAAACTCTTGAAATTCAAGACTACTACCTATGTTATTATGGGTAACATTAAAGTTTTTCACTGGGAAAGTGTCTAAAATTGAATTTACATAATGTATTTATAGGTTTGTGCAGAGGTATGTGTGTAAATACACTCTACAGCCACGAGTGCCATGCAATATGTAATATTACAGGTACTCTTCTAATACCACGATTTGCAATTTTTTATTCTTCCTTCTGTTATTTGTAGATTGCTAGCATTTCTCCTCGGGAGATGTGGATCCCCACGTGCAGTAGATTTAAACTCTCTAAAAGCAAGCCTGCTCTTCCTGGTGGTTTTTGGAATTGCCACAGATTTGCAGAGAGTCATAAACTTGATAGCACCTTTGAATTAGGTGTGAACGCTAAGTGGCTTTGTTATTTTCAATTCATTATCAGGAGAGTTTAAAAAACCAGGACAATAGTCCTGATAGGATTTTTGGGGGTTGTGTGCCTTGTTCCGTGCGAGGAGGTTTAGTGCGATGAAGCTGCAGACCAGGGTAGAAAGGCCGCCCTCAGCTCCGAGTCGACAGCGATGAGCCGAGAGGTTCTGCGAGTGCCGGCCGCTTCTCACCACCCTTCCGCGGAGCAGAACTTCTGGCTCCCTCCATAAAGTGTCCTTCCAGTGCCACCTCTCGGTAGGTTCACACGCTGACTTAGCTGCGGAGTGAATTCCGAGCCAGGAGGTCGGCGCAGCCCAAAAGCAGCCTCTGCCCCGACAGCTGCCGGCTGTGCCGCTCCCCTCGTCTGCTGCAGGACTCCACTGTCAGTGCTTGAAAACGCTGTTGTCTCGTACAGAGGAGCGGCTGTGGGCTGATGTACCGCTGCTGGCTTTAAGGCACAGAGGTTTGCATGCATTTGGGTCTAGCCCAGTAAATAAAAAGCTGTAAAGGAACCTTTTCCAGCAGTTTTTGTCAATTCAGTGCGTCTCGTTGCCTGGATGATCGTGCTGAGCGGTCAGCAGTTTTTACAGCTGATGGGAAAGGAGTAGAGCTCTCAGTTGTATAAACCTTATGTGCTCTGAGGAGTAAAATCAAGCAGCATGTCCCTTCTGTACTTCCTTCTTCTCCCAAGATATCCACACTACTTCAGATTTTAGGGAGGAATATTTTCAGGTGGATAATGGCAGCACACATTCGACTTCCTGAAAGGGGATCCAAGAAGGAAAGGACAAAATGATGTGGGTACCTAGCACCGACACTCCAGATATTTTAGTTTATTCATTTTGCCTCAGTTTGATTCCTTTCTCTTTTCTTAGGCTATTGTTTGGGATTTTCTGTTAATTTCCATAGCAGTATAACTGGTAAATCTGCAGGTGAGCACTGTGTGCCCTCTAGCCCTTGCAGGTGTGGGCATGCTTTGGCACAGCAGAGCCCCTCCTGTCAATTTTGACCTTTGGTCAGTTTGTTACATCTCTTCTTTATGGAGATGATCTCAGTGGTTATGGTGCTATAATCAATGGCTCCCTTATCCTTTACTTTGTTATAGATTGTACTTAAAAGTGCTGAGAAAAGCCAGAGATGAAGGAACATCTTTGGAGAACACTCTCTAAAAATGCTCATCTAATCTAATAATATAGACTGAACAGAAGAAGAGCAGTTGAAAAGTGCTATTCAAATATCAAACAATGCTAAAGAAAGCATCCCACAAAAGTGTTTTGCAAGGATAATTAGGAAAGGCAACCACCTGTAACTGTACACACTCAAACGTACAAAGGGAGGTGAAAAACTTTCTTTATGTCAGCAGACAAGATGAAAAGCTTAATTTTTCTTTCAAATTTACTCCTAATGAAGTTATGGCTTTCTGACTGACAACTGAGCCCAAAAGTCCTGCTGCCAGTCTCAGTAAGGGCATTCTTACTCATTTTAACAGCAGGTACTTAATATTTAACTGCTTCAGTATTTTCCAGTTGTTCTCCCTTCATGTGTTTTGAAAGCTCTTCATAATGATTTTGGCATTGTGGCATACACAAGCATCCTCACTTTCTCTTGGTGCCACTGGCAGGAAGGTTCCACTGGCAAGTCACAGGTCTCTAGGTACATAGAAAAAAAATATTTTTCTCCCTAGTTTATCTTAAAGATGTTTCTCGTTCCTCTTGAAAATCAAGATTATTCTGTTTCACTTTCTCAGCTGACTGTCCTATTTAAAAAAAAAAAAACCAAAACAACCAAAACACTAAGCTTTGGGTAAATGTTGCTAGGCCAGAAATAAAAGTTGAATGAGTTGAGGTTCTAGGCTTATGAAAGTTCTTAGTAGGACATTCACATGGGACACAAGAGACTGCACTACTTGGAATGTGGTGTTTTTCTGGAATTGAATTCTTCTTGGGATCAAAATGGAATTGATTTCATTGTGTGGGGGTCAGTGAGAAGATGGTTCTTGCAGCTTTCTGAATGATGGTTTACTTTGAGTAGCTCAAAATTTGGAGTTTTGTTGGCTCACTTTATGGGAGAAGCAGGCTCTGTGTTTTTCACTCTAAAACAGTGGGCAGCAAGCCAGTCTTCCTAAACTGTTGCTTAAGCATGCCTGCTTATATTACTGCACTATATAGTAACTTTATAGTCATCCTGTATTTATTCCTACTAATTTTAGATGTTCTGAGTAGAGCTGAGTGTTTTTGAAGTACCCAAACCTGAGTAGTAGGTGTTTGTGACAAGGCTTGAATTCTGAGTGCAACCCCTTCAATGTTGGATGGAAATATTCGGTCCAGCTGAAGCTGATGCAATTTCCTCCCATCTTTTCCCTTGAAACCAGCTTTTCCAGCCCTTTTGCTGTGTCCAGACTGTCAGCATGTGCCTCTGGGTACAGTAGTTAAAACAACCAAAAGAAGGACTAAAACTAAGCTTTGATTCTGCTGTCATATGCAAATTTCTGGGAGAATTGACTTGATCCACAAAAATTTCAGATTAGGTTTTGAGGTGGATATTTTTATGTCTCAGTTCCATCTATTTTGCCTTGTGTATAAGGCCTGCATCTTTGACATGGCCAGCTGTCTGTGCCCATTGTTAAATCAGCCTGACAAGTTTAGAGTCTGTGATGCCCTTCTTTGAAATTACTTGTTGGTTTCTTTGAAACATAGCTGATCTTGGTCAAATGTGGTGATTTGTCCCTTAGTGTGTTTTACAGGCAAGTGATTACAGTGCAAGTACTCTGTTGCAATTTGAAATGGGCCAAAATACTAAATATCTTTAATGTGTAGTAATAACTCAGATATATGGAAATCTGCCTGAATGGCTCCTATAATTTTGTGTCATGTATGTGTTTGCCCTTTGTACATTTTATCCTTATGAGCCACAGAAGTTTTAAAAGGATGTGGGAATCCCCCAAGGCCTCATTCATCACAGTTGAAGTGTGTCTTTATTTTCCAGGAGATCACCTGCCAAGGTTCTCTTCTCTTAGTTTGCTTAGTGGATGGGAGGAGAAGGGTGCATGGAGTGGTTAAAGCATGCACCTTTACTGCCTTGCAGAGATGCACCCCAGGCTTGTGGCACAGGGAGAAGCTGCTTTTCTGAAATGTGGTTTAGTGTTAGATTGCAAGTAAGATCAGGTCATTATGTTGGATGATGATATTCTGATGTACTGGAAATTTGTCAATGGCACTGTAACAAGACTGACTGGATTTGAGTGTTGTTCTTGACGTGAGGTGATACTTCTACTGTGAAAGCACATGAAAAAAACAACATTAATGCAAGTGGTACACTGATTTTAGAGGCAGAGCAGTAGGGAGTTTTAACAACTTTCAGGATAAGTGAAGCACTGCAGAGGTCATTTTCTCCCTGTGTACATTCCAGACTCACATTGAGGCATGTTGAAGAACAGCTGGAAAAGAGCTGCAATACAGGAAAAGAGGTGCTCCTTTCTTCCTTGCCCTGGGAATTGACCCATCAGTTTTCTGCTATGGTGACAGCAGATGGTCCCAACTGATACTGCAGGAACCAGGGAGCACTTTCAGTCATTAAGAGTCAAACTGATCTCCCCCAGTAGTGGTCACATCATCTAAGCTAACAGTCAGGGCTCTTCCTGTGGCTGATGGAGTTTTCTCTTGGAGCAAAACACATCTGAAGTGGACAAAGTTAGCTGGCTTTTGGTGGCACCTCTTTGGTTCCTGATGGGAAGCTTTTAAATGTCCCAGCCTGGACAGTTCTGTCTGACAGCAGACAGGTGGTTCTCTGTTTGAAAGGGATGTGTATCAAAATGAGCTGTTGGCTCCAGCAGTTGCTGAGGGAGGTGAGGAAAAATAGAGGGTGAATTAAATAACAGATAACTGAATAATGCATTTGCTTAGCTTCATAAGGGCTTGATCACTCTCTCCTTTTGCATTTACATGTTATCTGAGAATTGAGCACTATTTACACCTTATTCCATGCTGAATTATTTCATCTGCTCATTATTCCAAATAACAACTTTCTGTAAGTCTCTATCACAGGTGAAGAAATCTAAATAAATTAAGCACATCTGCAAACAGAGCTGCTGCTGTATTTCTTATGAACAAATAGACAAATGTTAGGAAAAATATTCTCAGCTCTCTGCTGTGTCAATGTGTCAAATCTCATCAGGATTAACTTCAACCCCTGGGTATCTGTGTATCTTTCTTCACAAACATTTATGATTTCCTGGCACTGGTTACCCAATCCTTACCAACAGAGAGACCTTTATGCTGAGATGAGTTACACAGATTGAGCAGAAACATTAGCACAGCAATTTGAAATGATTGATAGGGGCAGTGCCTTGTCTGCAAAGCTGGTTAGTTTGCTACTTTTGACAAGGCAATTTAACAATAGAAAATTGTTGATAGTGATCAAAAGAGATTGCCATGTGGAGATGGTCGGGTTTTCAAATGGAGTCTAAGCTTTGTAAGCCTGCTTGTTCTGCCAAAAGCTATTTACCTTAAGTAACCCAAGTTCTTAAATTACTTAAATGCTTTGGAAATACTGCCTCTAAAAAGGGGCTCCTGAGAATCACAAAACCTAGATTTCATTTAATTGTCGCAAGGTAAGATTTGAAAATTTGCCCAAGTAGGAATGGGATTTGTGCATTCATATATCTTTGAAGTCTGGCTCTAGAACTTCAAAGGCAGACTGTGGAAGTGAACTCCAAAGAGACAGAGGTATGCCTTGGTATTTCATCTCCAGGTTTACTGTTTAAATTCACAGATTTTCTATGCAAACAGAGCGTTGTGCTGTCTGCTAGACTGACGATTTCCTTCTGAAGATCACTGCACATTGCACGTGTTAGCCTTGAGCTGCATGCAGCCTCTGGCTGGCTGGTGCCATTCTGATGTGCAGCAGTGGAGCTCTTCACCTGATGGGTATTTCCTTCTGCCAGGCTTCCCTTGCTTCCATACTCGAGCTATTCCTTGTATCACAGTGATGCTTGGAAATCCAGCCCTGCTTGGGCTGCAGCTTGGGCTGCCTGTTGAGCCTGGTGCTGAACGAGAGCTCCAGAGGAATAAAAGGTAGGGACAGAGAGGCAGGAGCACTTGAAAGGACCTGCCCAGGAATGTGGTTTCATCACCTTTGTTCTTCCTTATTTCAGTGTAACCAGGGATGTGAAGGTCATGTCCCTTGGCCTGGGTAGTTGCTGCTTTGGATTAGCTCCAGCTTCTGTCATCTGCTGTGGGAAATGTGTAATGGCACTAACACAGCATGAAAAGGGGATAGCAGCCCTGGTACTTGGCACTTCTACATTTTTCTCAGCTGTGTTGAGCTTCTGTCAACAGATGACTACACTTGTATCATTGTTGTCCAGCTTCAGGTCATTCCCATGATCTCATCTTGTACAAAAAAAGGAAAATCAAATTATTTTCTCAAAAAAATTGAATTGATGAAATCCAGTTTATGACTGTAGTCTGGCTTCCTTAGAGCAGCAGCTCTCTTATCAGGATCACAGCCTGAGGAGCTCCACAGCCCCTTTGTTTTTATGGTAATCAGATTCTTTCATCCCAGAATCCAAAATACTGTTGGAGCATATTTAATATTCTAGCCATTCCATGTGTCAAACAAACATTGGGGCTGTATCTAAGGTGGAAAACAAAATTACATGGTTTTCTCTCTTCCTCTGTATGGCCACCTGTCTTTACACAGATTTTCCTGAGACTAACTACTGTGGGGAAAGGTGAAGTTATATCTTGGCAGACATAGGAAAACCTAAATTTGTTAGCCATGGCAGAGACACTGCAGAACAAGTAAGGAGAGCTGCAGATTCTGAAAGCAGCATTATGATTGATGAAGATATGGGTGGTGCTGGAGAAATTTTCCAAAGCATCCAGAACTGACTGTGAGCCTCTTGCCATAAATTACTCTGGAAAACCCCATTTGCAAAGTGATTTTAAAAAACAGGCTGGATATAGAAGAGGAGCTGTGAATGTCAAGCATGATTTCTTGCCTGAAGCAAGATTGTCTCATGCAATATGGTGCAATCTATGTACCTGTCTTTTACAGACCTGATTAGGAGGGTAACTGATATCTTCTTTTTTCCTTTTTATTTTTTGGAAATTCACCTAAAAACTGTCTTTAAAATTGTAGCACTCCTTACTCACATAGCGAGATAAGAGACAATGTGCAGACAATATGTCATAGATTATTTTGCTACGTGATAAGGAAAAGCAAGATGTTCAGAAGACATATTATTTAATTTTTAAAAAAGGTAGTTAAATACATAAATCTTTCCTCATAAATTCTCCCTGAATGGTCCTAGTTGGAAATTTATCACGTAGAAGTATTTTAGTTTCACAATTCATTTTTTTCTACTTTATATCTTTAAGTTGAAGACTGATGCCTGATTAAAACATTTTTCCCACACCAGAGAAATTTCCAATTAAAAAAAATATCCTCAGCAAAAAGGAACATGTCAAGTGAGAAAAATCACAGCTACCTGCTCTGTGGGTTTTCTACCAGATACTGACACCTGAGCTCTTTGTAGACTACAAGAATAATTACAGTGCATTTGCATAGGCTGGTGTTGAGTTCCTGCAAAAGAAATCCAGGAAAGGATTAGCATGCTTACTCACAAACTGGAGTCTTGAACTAATTGTCTCCTCTCCAACCCCATCATGTCCCCCACCTCCCAACTTTATTGTTGTGTAATGCTTCTAGCTTGAAAATTCTGGATAGAATCTGACTATATTGGAATTTGTGGAGGGAACCAAGCAGAAACAAAATGAGTTTCCTAAGTAAATATTGGCTCTGCCTGGCTTTTTGTAAGTGCTCTGTGAGATTGGGACCTGTGTATATCACAGTCTAAACAGTATTTTCAGCTGGTTGAGGCTGGTCACAATTCTCCAGCTAGAATGAAACACCAAAATACAGTTTGGGATTTTTTTGCTAAAATGACAACTAGAAACTCTAGCTTACATCCAGCCCTCAAGTACTCAGTTCTGCACACAAAGAAAGCACATTCACACAGGAGCTACAGGAACAGGACACTTGTCCTACCTCCTGCACTTTCATTTCATAGAGTCCTCTGTTTCCTCGTGAAGAAGCAACAATCTGCCATTGGCGAAGGGAAAGGATTTTCCTGTGAAGAGAAAGTCAAGGAGAGTTGTAACTGTTTGCAAGTTTATGAAAGGCTGCTGCACTGATAGGACAAGCAGTGATAAGGCTGAACTTCAGAAAGGATGATTCAGATAAGATGTGTTAGGTGAAACACCATAACAATAAGAGTGGTAAGAGCTTGTGCTGCCCGGATACGGTGCAGAGCCTCAAGTAGCAGAGATACCACAGGAAAAGCCTGGCCAGGCTTTTGCAGAGGATAAAGATGACTCTAGGCATTCTTTTAAGGTGCTTTCCTGTCCTACATCTCTGCCTTTCTGTGCCTTCAAGGAGATGGCCTCCCAGAATTATTGATTTTTAGTGGACAGAGGAGTAATGGGAGCACACAAGGGCCTGTATTTTCTTTCCAGTTTTACTGCCAGCCTGGTGCAGCACTTCTTGAGCCTGCTGATCAGGGAGGCTCCAAAAATCTTCGGGTGTGTCTTTGTTACAAGGGATAGGACACTGCACAATCCCTCAAATGTTAGAAATGCCCCTCTCTTTTTCTCTAATCACTTCTTTCAGTAAACAACTGCTATGCTCGAAGCAATTCTGCAAGCTCATGCACTGCATTTCAGAAAAAAATGTTTTTAAAATATTTTCTTTTATTATAGTGTCTACTGTATTTCTTTTATTTATTGTAATTTATTTTGGGGTACTAAAACTGCCTTCTTACTTTGCTTAAGAGGCAACACAACATAAATAAATGAATAAATTATTTACCCAGCTTTGGTGTGAATTACACCCCTTTCACTGTAAAGTTATGCATTGCAGAAGTTATTTTTGATCCTGCAAATTGAGGGGGTTTTGAGATTATGGACTAGCCTTTTGGAAGTGCTCATAGCTGCTCTCACTCAGAACAAGGGAGAAAGGCTCCCCCATCGAGAACAAAGGGAGCTGTGAGGTGCTGAGCAGGTTTGAAGCTTCATCCATACACCTTTAGACTGTGCATTTTGTTAAGGATTCTCTCTGAAGGTTCCAGTAGAAAGACTTGGTTTCAGCAGGCAATAACACCAAGGGATTTGAATTGATGCTTCTCTTTCCTCACTTGGGCAAACTGGGGCATACTGGAAAGTATGACTCCAAGAGGCCAGGATTCAAAGGACAATTTTGTTTCCAGCCTGAAAAATTACCACTGCTGTTTAGTATAGGCCTGCTGCAGTCACACCTTTTTTTAAGCCCCAGCCTTTCACCTATTTATATTTCTCCTTCATTATTTCCACTCTGACAAGACAAGGTCTTTGCTTTTTTACCAGTGAACCCTACCTTCAGTTCTTGGTCTCTCTCAGGACTCTTTCTTCACAGAAACTCTTGGGGTTGACTTTTCAGAAATACTGATCTCTTCAATCTGCTTTCCCACCAATAAAGTCTTGTGCTAAGGCAGTAAATGCTTTTCAACAGTTACTTTCCTGTGAGAAAGTTGAATGGTTGCAGTTTAAAAGCAGATATCTGCATTTCTTTGTTGCCTGTTAATGTCACAGTATCAAAGTGCTTCAGTACAGACTCCCATATCTCTGAAAAGCAGAAAAGTATTTCTATATCTAGTTTGCAGAAAAGATGTAGTACAGACATGGTATTGCATGACATTTTACTGAAGAAGCAGAAATAAGTAATATCAATATGGTCTATATTAAACAACTTATAATGAAAGTGTAAATCTAAGATTGTTGGGTAGGGGCTTGGATGAGTTAGTCCTTGGCTCTGCCTGTATGACATTTTCATCAAACAAGGCTAAAATCCTTACTGATAAAATCTACAGATAACATTAAAGCTAAAGGAATAGCAAATAAAAAAAGAAGTGGAAATCATTGCAGCTCACTCCAAATCTGCAAACATTGTGCATTCGTGCATGATTGTGTGAAAAGGTGCAGAATGCTCCCTGTCTGTGCAAGGATGGGGCTCTGGCCTAGGACCCCACAGCTCCAGAAAGGAGCTAGGGCCTCTGAGGGTTGATGAATGGGATATTGAATGATGGATGCCCTACAGTGCTTATGATACCTACATGAATTCCAAATGTATAGAGAGCGATTGTACCATAGGGGTGCAATGTTTATATTGTGCTTTGTTGCTGCTAGGACCACTGCTGGAATGCATCTTTGATTTTCATGTTGCTAGATGAAGAATCAGTGAGAAAATTGAGGAGAACTGTGGGGAAGATAATTGAAAACCAAGCTATTGTTTAAAAGCATACTAGTTTATGTATTATATTTCTTCAAAGTAAACCTGGATTAATTTGATCACAGTCTAGCAATGTATCTTTGAATGTTTGAGAAATACAGTAACAGATGTCCAGCCTTCAAGCAAAGGAACAACAACATACAGTAATGAAAAGTTGAAAGCACTGCTTCATTTTGAGTGATCAAGGTAATTAATGACTGAAATATTCAAGCATCATTACAGATTCACTCCATACTGAAGATTAAATAAGGAAGCTTTGCTAGTGTGTGTCATACCAGAGTTGAAATTAGAAGTAGAATTGGTTCTAGATGGCTGTAACATCTGAGTCTTGGGGCAGTACTTTACAAGTAGCCCCCAAGGCTGGGGCTGCTCTATTTTATTTTCCTTACCTTTTTTTTTTTTGAGCCTCCTGGACATAAAATGCAACATACTATTTCCAGCCCTAAAAAAACAGACCTATCTCAGTGCCCTCAAGACTAGAAGCTATGGTGGTCTGCCCTATCTGCTTCTTAAGAAACCAGGGTAACAGCTAGGAACTCCAGCTAGGATAACAGGAACTCTATTAGGAAACTAGGAAGCATCCCACTTTTGCAGTGAACCCAAATTTACCTGTATCCTCGGTTTAGGTGATTGCTGTGTGAGTAGTTAGGTACCATCCTCTTTCCCATTCATTCACACCTGTCTTTCTCAAAATTCATACAAACCCAAAGAGTAAAATATCATCTTTAATGCTTATTTCATTACATCTAGCACTGAAGCCACCAATTTCAATAAAATATATCCAGAAGGGCACTATGTCATTTTCCTGAACATTGCAGGAGACATATTAAAATGTATATGCTAATTGATTGTAGGGAAGCAGGATTTTGAAGGTTATGAGCTCTCTCCTGAATTTCCTAGCTATTCAATATTTCCCTTATTTTCATGTCAGTTCCCTGCCAACTTCTTTTCTGTATGAAGTAATCATATTCAGCATTAGATTGTAGGATAGCAATAATAATAATAATAAAAGACTTTTTGAATATTTTAAACAGCATGGCATATATCCATGCTCAAAAAATTCTTTGAATATGACCATGATCTCATTTCCTTCCTGTTCTTTCACCATCACACATGCACTGAAGTGAGGGACAGCCATTGCCAAGTTCTGAATCACATGAGATCCAAGGGGTATTTTCACTTCTTTCATCAGCCAGGCTGAAGTGTTCATTGCACCCACAGCAAGGTCCAATAATGTGCACATTGATGAGAAAACTGCAGAGCAAACAGAAGTACGGCAGCCTTTTGTGTTTGAGATTCAGCAGGCACACAAAGCTGAAAGCGTCTCTTCTGCTTTGACATTATCTACAGGTTCAATCTACAATATGCTGATTCTATCATAATACAGAAAATTGGTTAATTCCCTCTGGAAATTTACAATAAAAATAATTCTCCCCTTGAACTGCTCTTGCTTCTTCCTTTGATTGGATGATGCTATCGCCTTCGTTCTTAAGTGGGGGACAAAGACAGCATTTATATAGCCAAGTATGTGCATTTATATAAAATCTGCACACTTTCTGCACATACTTTACACTTTCTCTAAAAATATTGGCAAGGAAAGTTAATTAACCAAACCTATTTCCAAGTCACTAGAACCTGTGCAAAAATTATATCGCTTGCAGTTGTTATCAAATCACTTGAAATTCCTTCCCCCTTTGTTATTTTTTTCCCCCTCCCCACAACTTGGCTGCTTTTCTTTTGAGCATTGTCCTCACCCAGGATGTCCAGTTCAGCACTGGCATTACAGGTCACCGTGTCAGCTGATGCAGAGATTTTATTATCCCAATAGAAGCCATTTGAAATAGATCAGTTTCATTCATTCACGTGTGGAGGATAAGAAAGCTTGGAAACAGCAAAAAACCCTTATTTGAAGTTTGCACATTTCTGCAGAACAAAAACTAGCCAGAAGCTAGGAATAAGGCAAGCATTGTTTTGGAATGAAATGTAATTAAACACTGGCAAAACTTCACTGCCATGTGGATGAAGTCTCTAAACTTTGTAAAGCAGCTGCTAAAGATCTGACAGATGTCATGAGCTTGTCTGGTACTTAGGGGGGGCCATGGTTGGTGGCATGAAGAAAGATCATATGAAGGAGATGGTGATCACCTTCTTTTGGCTTTCTAATCTCAGACACTGTGCATTTCCTGAATTTTTGTGTGTTTATAGGTAATGTGCACTTGAAAGTCATGTGGCTCTGCTGTCAATGCACAGTGACACAAGCCATACTTAATGGGATGTATTAATAATTCTATTTTCCATGTGTGCCATTGTGAAACTTTAAAGCATCTTTGTGTTCTCCTTCTGGATTGTATCACAGGTGAAATTCACATCTGATGAAAGAAGTTCTCTAACCAGTGTCAACTGTTTGCCTTGTGACACAAGTCAGCACAGACTGAGTCTCTGACTTGGAGTGAGCATAGATGGCTAGACAAAGCCCTCTGGGCAGTGATCTAGAAGGGCTGCCTTGCCAAATGTGTGTTTTCCCAAAAGATGTTCTTAAAAATGATGGGCTGGCTGTGTAGTGTGTAGGAAATACACACCTTGATAACAACCAGTTACAAGAATTGTGGAATAATAGTAGACTGGTGGTGATCTCGTATTTTTTGTCTATTAGTAGTTCTCTTCTATTAGTACTGGCTGTGGTAGAAAACACAGATCTAGAGAAGCACAATTTTGTTATATACCTCTGCAGATTTGAGGCATGTTGGCAAATACTGGAACACCATACACATGCTGGTTCCTAAGCTTAGAAGGCTTTGTGAGAAACTCCCTGCAGTAGAGTGTTTCTTGCTAAGAAGTGTGATTTCTGCTTCCTACTGAGTTTTACTGACTTGCTTAGTTTCCCATAAAACACAGAAAGAAAGAATCGACTGTGTAAAATACTTGTTTTCTTTTTTCTCTTTTAAAGAATTATTTATTTATTTGCAAGAAGCCATTTTATGAGCAATTAGGGTTTTTTATTTGTCCCAGAGTAATATTTTTGTTTCTGATTCGGCATATCTTTATTAGGCTAAATAAAAAAGACCTGCCTAATTTCCAGAAGACTGAAGAAAAATAACATGCCTGCCAAAGACATATCATGTTCATAGCCAGGCACTTAGGCTTGATATTGGTTCAAGTTCAGCAAAAGTGCAGGGAGGAAGGACTGGCTCTGGCCAGAGGATTGCCACAACATTTGCACTGCCTTCCTTACTTATTCTAGGTTTTGGTAAAATCATGCTCATGGCCCATGACAAAGCCAGGATGGAGTGGAAGCAAACTGCATCCAGTTTTGAGGGGGAGAGGAGAGCAGTTGTAGCCTCTCCAAATGATGTTTCTGCCACCAGACGCAGGAATAGCTGGTCTGGGCTTCCATTTTGTCTTACTCCCATAGGAACTGGCCAGTCTCCTCCTGTGGAAACCCTGTGATGCAGCTGCAGGGAAAACCAGATGAGAATCACCAGTGCTCAGTCTCCAGGGAAAGGGAAATGAGGCTGAGGATCTGGATGGTCTTTAGGGCTTTTCTCTTACATCTTCTGCTTCTGAATGCAAAAGTCTAGTATTTATACTTCCCCAAACAGGGAGGAATATATCCTGAGCTGGCTAGAGAACTAAGCTGGTAAAAATAAAATGAAGGAAAGAGCTTAGAAATATCTTAGTTGCTTGCATTAATCAGGGTTTTTTTCATTAAAAATGATCTCAACAGAACAGAGCTTTTAGAAGCAGTTAAAGAATATTAACAAAAGCAAGATTTAGTTTAGCATTGAACTCCTTATATATACAAATCAAAAAGACTATTTTTTTGATCTTTCATAAATATTAAAACCTAATTTTTTGCAAATTACTTTCCTTTTATATATATATTTTAATGAAATGACTAAGCAAACTCTCATTCATAGGGAGAACAATCTGTCAATGCTGTATAATACTTTTGCCTGTAAAATGGCTTACCCTCATTTAGTATAGCATATTCCAGACAGCCTGCTCCCAGCCAAATGAATTTATGATTCTTTTACTCATTGCAGGTGAGTAAGAGAATCATTTTTGTTTTTTAACTACTTCTGTAACTTAATAGAGGAAAAGTGAGCTGGAGCATTTCCTGCTGTGTAAGAACACACTCCCTAAATAACCTCACCCTTAATTCTACATTACATAACAATGATGCACTTTCAGTTTTGCATTAGAATATTAACAGACATCCTGATTTCAGGATTGATAGAGTTTTCTCTTTAGAGCAAGAGCTTATAAAAACAAGACTACTTTCTTGAACCTAACAACTTTGCCTATCTATTAGGTAGAAAGCTCCACCAACCTAAAGTTAAACAAGACAGAATAGGATAAGTGGAGTTCTGTTCATGTATGCCTTTTGAAATGGGTATGGGTATCAGATCACTCTCTTAAAACAAAAACAAGGCAATATCATAATGGTCTTGTTATAAACACTTTAGGAGGTCCAGAGTATGTAAGAATTTACTTATTTTGAGTTTCTATTTTCTGTTAGGGCAGAGGAAACGGAACGTGAACTTTGGATTCTTGATGGATGATCCTCACTGCAAAGTATCAGAGTAACCTCTTGCCTTGCTCAACAGCCCAAAGACTTGGTCTTGCTGAGACATTGCACATGTTGCTTTCAGCAGCTGTAATAACTTTCTGCTCTCCCTCTTGATACAACACATCTCTTTATTTTTTAATTAGCCCAGACAGATTAGTCCAATAAGCAAGAGATCACAGCTTTTACCACTCAGTCCAAAATAACATATACTGGAGAGAAGATTGCACTGCTTTGACTACTTGATGTGTTGAGTTCCTTAGAGGAGAAGGCTTTGAAAAGCAAAATAGGAATAAATGATAGGGAATGAATTAGGAAAAGGTTCAGATACAATTAAAAAAGGTAAAGGAGAAGAGGGATGGTTTTGCTGATGGTTGGCAGTGGCATCTCAGCAACAAGGAGCCAAAATTTCTGTTGGCTCACAAAACAGGGGAAAGTGAAAAATGTAAAAATGAAGAGATTAAAAAATCCCATATGTCTGTGTGATCCTGATGAACCTTGAAGACACAGTTTTGGTAATCTGATGCCAATGCTGCCAGCAATAATTCAATAGGAGCCTCTTAGTGATTAAGTATCTTTTTTAACATCAGTAATAATTACTGTGTACACTTAGGCAATAAACTAATTCCTGACTCCAATCCCTTATAATTAAGGTTAATGAATTGAGCTGTCTTTAGTGTCAGATAGGCCTAAACATTGATAAAACTACAAAGAAAGGGATAAAACAGGAAGCTTTTGCAGGAATAGTGTAAAGATAATGTGACATCTCTTTCTGTAAAACAGAAATATCTGCAGTTGAGCAAAACATGTATTTATCAAATAAAAATTTTCAATGGAATGCTCTAGATGCATTTTAGCCTGTTGTCTCCCTCCATGCCCTGGTTATCTCACTTTCCCATGTTATTTCTGAAACTGTTGTAATGGGAAAGTATTTGGGTGATTCAAGTAGTTACTAGTGAGTTGGATTTCCAAAGCTCTTAGTAATGACTCAATTCTTTTTGCTGTTCAGCATGAGAAGAAGCAGTGTCAGGGCCAGCAGAAAACTCCAGGATAAGGACTAGAAAACTGTTCCTTTTCATTCAGTTTTGTGGACTTGTTAAAGATAATAATAATAATAATAATAATAATAATTACAGTTAGTGTGGTATCAGTTTCATTTGCTGTGACAAAACTTACCCAAGGAGACACAATGAGATTTCTCTAAGACACAAATACAATGGTAAATATTTCTAAACTAAATTAACTGTCATNAATTACAAAAAAACCCCACCCAAAACAAAACAAAAAAAAAAAACCAAAACAAAAAAATTCTTGATAGAATCTCATGGGAAAAAAAAGTTACATTACTCCATTATTACTTCTATTAAGATTCCAAGCACTCAGTGGTATAAAGAGGCATTTCATTCAATCCTGATAGGTTCCTACATGTGTGTAGTACAGGCAGTAGCTGAAAGTGATTGAGGGATGAAGAGGGGTGTTTGATCCAGTAGGTTCATCCTGTGCTACCAGTACCTGCTGTAAGGAGGAGGAAATACAGAGAAACTATGGTTCTGCCTCTTTGCCTTTGCTGATCCCAGTGCAGAGTGATCTGGAATCTCATCTTTGTCTGGAGTGCATGGTCTGGGGCTCTGTTGCTCATGCAAAGGTAAAAATGCTCTGGGGCCTGCATCAGAATCTCAGCTGGGATGAACAGATGTCAGTGGACTTTGGTACAAATCGGTGTAGCCCTAGAAGATGGATGAGTCTGAAAATATCTGTATCTTCTGCAGGTTTCATGTGCCTACATGCACAGTTTGTTAGTTTAAGGGCTATTTAGTGTCTTTAAAATGTCTGATATTTGCTAGTATTGCCTTTTCTGAAAATTCCTTTAGATGGCACTTGGGCTGCCTTAAAAAAAAATCTAACTCAAGTCCCTAAAGCAATCCCCGTTAAATGAAAATGTTCAGCCATTTCAATCTCAATGGGAGATTTTTGTCTGAGACAGAATTTAATGTGGTGCTCATTCACATCTGTAGGAACATGTTTAAAAAATCAGAATGACCCAATGTACTAAAATGAAGCACATAAATCATATTATGGCATTAATCAGATTGCCATGCACAGTTGCCAGCCTCTGCTTAATTTGACTGGGATATATCAAAACATAATGCATCAAGTAAAAGGTATTTTTAAATGGGCTGGAAGTAGCATATACTCCATTACCATTTCTATTTTCTTATTACCATTTCTATTTTTTTTATTAATGATCAAATGGAAAAAGCTCATTTGCAGTGTTGATGACTTGAAAACTTGGCAGTCGTGTTTTTGTGTTCTTCATGAAATAAAAACTGTGAGAGAGTATGTGTGCCTCAGAAATGGCACAGGTTTGAGTCCATACATCAAGGTGTGTTCATATTCCCATAATTTACATAATCCCAGGTAAGGGCTTTTTTACAGATGGGGCAATGGGAAATGTCTTGAGTGACACTTCTCTGGATATCCCTTGTACTTTCTGTAAATTATGGAAAGGTCCAGTGAATCAAGTGCTTTATAAAGAAAAGTGCCTCTAATTTTTCCATCCTTTATGCATATGGGATTGAGTCTTTAGTTTTCATGACTCAGACAGAAAGCAACTGAATTGCAACTGTGTGATTTTAAAGGTCTTTTAATAAGGCTTTCCCTTTTTCCATTCTGCATAATACTTTCTCCCATCAAGATTTGACTGTTTTTTCACCATTCTCATCAGAATTTCTCTTTTATTTTTAAAGAGTGTTTTCAAATGGAATCAACTCATTGTGGTTTTTAGTTCTTTCTGAGTCTGACACTCATAATGAAAATCTAAAAGTGTCAGTGTCACTACCATGCTGGAAATTGATATAATGCATGCTAATGAAGACTTCAAAGGAGGAACTGTTTTTATTATTGTAATTTAAAAATGACATATATGCTTTCTTGAGCCTAAAAAAGCACATTTGAGGTAGATCAGTTCAGTGAAGAAGCAGAAAGGGGTAATTTGTGAAGTGAGAAAAGCTGTTTCTTGCCATCTTTCTTCCTGAACTCTGGCAAATTTAGGTACCTTTTTGAAGAGCTTACATGGACTGACTGAAAGTTACTGTATTGGTTGTACACTATCACTTTCTGTCTTCATATTTTATGGAAATAGGATTGAAAGTGCCAGTGTTGTAAACAAATCACGAGCACTGAGTAAGATGTAAAAATTAACTACTAAGTTTAGGTGACAATTGTAATAAAATCTGTAACAGTGGGAAGAAAGATAAAGTTAGCTACAGGTACACTTTGGTCTCTGCCTCAGAACTGCTGGTGTGATTTTTGAAGGGATGAAGTAAATCAGTTTTTTTTTTTCTTTTCCTGAAACCCCAGTTGTCATTGCCCTTGTTTAAGATAACATTTCCTTACACTTCAATTCATTGTTGCCAATGCTTTTGGCACAACTCCTCCAGAGGCCCATGTTCCTGGTCCTTCCACATACCTGCTTCGAGCCATTTGCTCGTGTGACCTGCAAATTTCTAGTGGCCTGATGAATGGGTGTTAGTATGGCAAGGGAAAGGAAAGGCACATAGGGGCTTCACTTGAACTTTTCACTTCCCCTCAAGCTTCAGCAGCATCTTTTCAAAAGGCTGCTTCTGAAAGAAGATGTGTGACTGTGTGGAAGGCAGTGAAAGGTTTCCCTGTCTTGTAGAGAAGTCACCTCTCGTCCTGGTTCAGCTGAAGCTGTACATGCAGAGCAGTGGGGCCAGATTTGGCTCAGCTTCTGACCCTGCTGTCCTTGCCCATCTGATCTCTGCAGCTTTCTTCTTGTGCTGCATCTCTTAAGCACTCTCTGTCTTGTCTCTGACATATTTCTCAGCTGTGTAAGTGGGCTCATGACTAAAACCTGAGTCGTTTTTATCTTTGAATTACAGGTTTTTCAGCACAGAGCTAATTGCTGCATGCATTTTTCAGTGACAAAAGGTTAGGAGTTTATATTCTGCATATGCTTTTCCCTCTCATGTTCTGTAGCTTGCTCCATATTGCATTTGCCAGGCTGCTGGGTTTACACTGTTTTGCTGTATTTTTCTAGTCCAAGGTGCTCCTTTAGGATGAGTTTTCTTCTCAATATTCTTGCATGCCTTTTGCAAGAGCTGTGCAGGGGAGGTGATAGACTCCAGTTTCAGCCACAGCCTGAGCTTCTCCAACTTCAATTTCAGAACTGAAAACCAGCCTTGCATTTCTGATAAGTTTATAGTTCTATTTCAGCAGCTGCAACTAAAAAAAAGCCCTTTGTTTCGGATTTTTGGTGTCACATATTGAAGAACCCTGTCACCTAGCCTCTGGAGAATAGAGGGGGAAATGTAGGAAACAGAAGTAGAGACCTTTGTGGTGACTTTCAGGGCTAAACAGTAGTTTAGTCTTGGAAATTGCTTTTCTTTTCCGCAGCGGAGCTGTGTACAGAGCAGGCTACATTTCCCTCCTGCGCTGTACAGCAATCTCTGCTTGTCAGTGGCACAGGTAACTTTCAGCTTGTCATTTGCTTGATGTTCCTAGTGCTGCAATGAGCTTTCATATGTGTGCAGTCTTGCCAAGTATCTGTCCCTCCGTCTGGCTCTCTTCCTTCTGGTTTTTGAGAGTATGTGGCACGTTAAAAACATCGGCGGAATGATCTGCTGGGAGATGACACTCCGAGCTGAAAAAGTGAATGATAAGTAATGAGGGAAGTGGGAAGTAATGTATAAATGCAGAAGTTTTATTCTCTGAAAATTACTGTAGCATCGAAGTCCCTAGATGAGTAAAAACAATGCGCCAACATTTCATCACAGACTCTCATCAAAACTTCAAATAGAATTTTTACATCCATACACCATCATGAAGTATTTATAATTATTGTGCCAGGAAATCTAGCTGGTGATTCTCAGAAATCAAAGGATGAAAAATAAAAGATACATAAATGAATAAATAATTACAGACTCTCTCTGTGCATTCTCTAAACCTAGAGCGTCAAAGTTTTTCTGTAGCGGGGGATGACTGACATTTTCAATTGAGCTCTCTAGGAGAGAAATACAAAATGTGCCAGTGGAGGAGGGAAGGCTTCACTGTACAGAGCTCCTGGTGAAATCTGTAGGAATGCTAGCTGTACAGCTTAATATCTGTGCCCTGACAGTTAGGGGTAGGGATCTCTTTCCAGATATTTAGGCACTTGCTAAATAGGCAACAGTTTTGCATCTAAATATCTCAGGATGTGGCCCTTGTAGCAGTGAATTATGATGTTTTTCTGCAGCACACAAACATTGGGACATGCATAGAACACTTCTGCATGGGGATTTCCTTAATTCCGAGTGAGGGCTTGCTTTTTTTCATTAGGATCATAGAATCTTAGAAAGGTTTGGGTTGGAAGGGACCTTAAAGATCATTTAGTTCATGGCCAAGGACAGCTCTCATTAGACCAGGTTGTTCAGAGTTCTACCCAACCTGGTCTTGAACACTTCCAGAGATGGGGCAAGCACAACTTCTGTGGGCAACCTGTTCCAGTGCCTTACCACCCTCACAGTAAAGACTTTCTGCCCAATACCCAATCTAAATCCACTCTCTTTCATTTTGAAGCATTACCCCTTGTCCTGTCACTACATGCTCTTGTGAAGTAGCAGAAAACCAAAGGGTTTTTTAGAAATCACTGAGGCACTGAGCTCCTAATACAATCAGGATGGAAAGATGGAAGAAGTTGGAGGCTCCTAGCTGAGTGACTGGTCTGATGCTCTTGTCTTGGGATATCACATGGAGAGCAAGCCAAGCAGGAGGGAGACATAGGTGGTGGAGGGCAATAAAATCGTCTTGAGCAGCAAGGTGGTGAGTAGGATGGAAAACACTCACTCTGTTTGGTGCCATCAGCCTATTCACTGGGTGTGGGATATTCCCATCCTGCAGTCTGGACAGTAACCCAGGATTTGCCTGCCAATGTGGCATGAGAAGAGCATAATTGATTTGTGCTCAAGTTTTACCTGGAGCTGAGTAGAATCTGTGCAATCACAATTCCTGTGTGCTGAGCCCAAGGTAAAACATCATGCTGGGATACCCTGTGTCCTTACCTGGGTGCTGGCCAGGCTGGGGCAGGGTTCAGGATGAGACTGTATCCAAGAGAAACCCTTTTTGCACAGAGAGGGTTTCCTTTTTTGTGAAGTGCCATGCAGGCATTGTGCTGGTGAAGGAGAATAGACCTGGTGCTCTCTTTGCTTCCTCCCATTACACAAATGAAATAGAGGTAGCTAAAGGCACTGGCATGGCTTGTAGGAAGTGCCAAATAACACAGAACTGACTTTTTAAAAAATAATATCTAAACAGTTACCTGAGCCTTACTTGAGAAGTTGTCAAAATAAGCTCAGTTTGTGGAAAATAGAAGATATACTGAAATGGACAGGCTGGGAGAGGAGAGAAAGTAAGAAAACAGGAGTATCTCATAGTCCTGGCCACATCTCAGTATCTACATCCAGCAAGTGGCTTTACCCTACTAGATATCAGTTTTATAGGAAAAGATTCCATATTCTTTTAAGGTCTAGCATGGCAGCATTATATCTTAACTTAGACATTTGTCAGCTCTTGCTTGCATTCAGTTGTTCTACTCCCACTGAAAAGCTGAATCAATCTTCGTGCCACAGTTAAATACTGGATGATTTAGTGTGCCATCAAAAACTGCATAAACTGCCTATTAGAAATGTATTAAACATTCAGCAGGAAATTGACTGTTCACATATCTCCCTGCAGTAACAATACCCAAATAATACAACAGTCATTACCCAAATTATCTAAACTTGGTTAATTGTACAACAATGTGATCATGGTTTTGTGACTGAGGATTTTGATTAATAGAGTGCAAGAATAAAGTATGACAACTCTATTTGAAAAAGATGAGGCTGTGCTTCCATGAGCAAATGACAGGGAAATATTTGCAGTGGTGTTCCTTAATCCCCACCAGGACCTAGACTTCAGACCTGTGACCTTTTCTATAGTAGGTAGATATCTGGTCTAGTAATCACAATTCCACTGGTAATGGTAATGAAACAAATTCTGTGCACTTCATGTTAATAGAATGAATTTACTTTGCCAGATTTATGCCAGGGAGAGAAGCAATTTTTCAGATATGTTAAATTTTTGAATGGACCTGAAAGCTTCTTTGAATCCCGAGATGACATGTGTCCACTTTACTGATGGAGTGGGTTCATTGGTTTATTATTATTCACCCATAGTAGCAGAAAAATCCCACATGTTAATCTGTATGTTACTCTCATTTTGTTATGAAATTCTAGATAGGAAGTCAACTCTAATGGTTTCAGGATGTGATACAGTTTATCAGGGTGCTTTCAAATGTCTGACACCATTTTGAAACAGATCCTACCTTTCATATGGTTAAAATATTGAGAGAATACGTACTTTTCATCTAGAATGAAGGGATCAGTCCAAAGGGATGATGGAGCAAAAAAAGCCTGTTGATTGAAAGATACCATGAGGATACTCTTCACCATCACTCATACATTGGATGAGGCTATGGATATGACGGCCAGAATTAACTGCTCTCATCATATCTGGCATTTGTGGGAAATTATGTGGAGCACTGCCGTGACTCATAGCTTCCATCTAAGCCTCATTACTTCCATCATTACTCCTCTAAAATTCTGTCTGCATTTTCACAGTATTTCTGTGCTTTCATTTTGAAAGCACAGAACAGCTGGAAAACAAAAGGAGTTGTTTGGAACAGGAAACGTGCCTTGAGTTAAAGGAAACGCAGAGGATATTTGGAAGAATTTCTAACATCCGTAAGGGAATTAAATATTTGCCCTGTATTGCCAGTGTGTCTGTGAAGAAAAGGAATCATTAAAAGGAATGAAGGTCCTCTCACTTTCACCCAGACTGATTTATGGTTTCACAGTCTCTAAGCAGGGGAGCTGACTGATTTGTCTCCAATATGTTTCAAGGGGTACATTTTCTTGTTCCATCCTCCCCAGGGTTTAATATTAGGCCTTGCCCTCTTACTGTCCTGCAGATTTTCCTGAGGTGGAAGGGTAAGTCCTTCTCAAATGAGAGCTGCAGGTTCTGAAGGAAATAAGTTTTGTCCATGGTCAAGCCGAAGACCCAGAAGATATGAGAGCAGAGAGACAGGTTCCCTGTCCTTATTTGGAGTTTATAAAATTGCTTCTCTTTGCCTAGACCCAAACTTTATTTTCAAGTTATGAGAATGAAAGGGGAAAACAATGTGTGCCCATAAGGAAATGCATTGGAAATGGGTGCAAACCAGGTCTCCTGCTGATGCTGGCCGTCTTGTTGGGATGCAAGGATGCTTTTTTGACAAGATTTCTGTCATAGTCCTGCTCTGTAGGCAAAAGACTTGAAATGCCTCCTTCTTTTCCTGTCTCTGTACTGCTCAGGCTTTTGCACCATCAGAGGAATGAAAGTGTTTAACTTTTAAACATGTTGTTGAAATATTAAACAAAGTTTTTCCCGCTGATTGTTAATGCCGTATCAAAGCAGGTTTGAAACGGCTTCATAATCTCTTACATAATGCTGTCATGCTGTTCATGTCACTGATGCTATTTCATCCTGATAGCTGCCACCAGTAGGAGGCTCAGAAATGTGATTGTAACCATCCTCAAATGCATCTTAAATAAATTTCACAGATTGCTCCTGGGGAGAGGTGCTTTCTTATGCTACAGCTTTTTAGGTATGTTTTTTAGGTAAATAGAATGCTCCATTATTTCAGTCTTCACAAAGATAATCCTCCTCTTCCTCCCAAAAGGTGGATTATGCTTAAAATAGTTTCCTTTTTCTGAAGAAAGGTTAAGGAACTAGAACACAACTCTTCCCATGCATTGGCTTCTTTCAGACAGACGGTTTGAGGATTGAATCCTGTGTTGTATCTTCCACTGCACCTAACTCTGGTGCAAGATAATCCCTCTCTACCCAGAGAGGAGTCTGTGATTGAAATCAAGGAGTGTCTCCCATCCCCCTCCCCTCAATCTCTGGTAGCTGATGAAGGGATTGATTCATGTGGGATTAGGAGATCCTGCTTCATCTGAGTTAGATCAATAACTTGAATAATGTCTTTCCACTTGAGTGGCCATATCAGTGTGCCTGGATATAGGAAATCTGTGCTTCTTTGGGGAAAAAGAATTCTTCAGAAAGAATCCAGCTTAGCTTGCTATGGACTGCAATACCTACTGAAACAATACATACATCTTTTGCCAGTAAGGAAAATAACTTAGGGGCATGAGAATTTTTTCAAGATTATATCCTTCAAACCCCAGTGTAAGAAACTTACTGAAGCATGCAATGATGTCTTTTGGAATAGGCAGATGCTTGAGGCAGAATGCTTCCTTGGAGTTAGCCTAATCAGCAGTTAATTTCTACCTGGAGCCTTTAGGAGCAAACAGGTATTCATGGTCCTCACTTGGAGAATGGTACAGAATATGTGTGCTTTGGGTGAGGAAAGGAAGAGAAAGAGAAAAGAGCAACAGAATATGCACCCCACCTTCTTCCATTTTCCAATTTGGTAGATTATTTTAAATCCAAAATAGAATATAAATCCTGAGATATATATGCTGTGGTCTAATCAAAAAATTACAATTGCTGTGCCTCAAGATAGGGTCGACCTCTTTGAGAAAACACTGTCATGTTTCTTGAAAATTAGACATCTTGTTTCCTTAATCAAAATTTGTACAGAATGCTTTAAAGCAGTAGTGGGCATCTGGAAAGAGAAATGTTCCGTTTTGGGATGTCATAGGAAATTTTGACCTAAGAAAAACTATGCCAGAAGGGAAATTAAGAGGAAGTCCATGAATGTGGTCACAGCCAGGGAGGAGAAGGAGAAGGAGAAGGAGAAGGAGGAGGAGGAGGACTGAGAGGCTGAGAACATGCATATACACCTGGACTAATCAGGAATGTCTCCCTGGGATCACAGTAAAGACATTTCCACCAGAACCCCAAGCTTTGGCAATCTACTTTTTTGCATCTCTGTTGATACTTAGTAGATTTGGTAGATTGCTTTGATTCAGTGGCTCAATGCACCAGGTGTCTCATGGAGTATGGAATAAGTAGTCAACTAAATGTTAAATCCAAACTGCTGTCCACTTAATTCAGTAGGAAATCTTCCTTCTGAATCTGCAAGATGCTGGAACAAGTTCCAACCAGTCCAGCCTTTTGAGGGCTGCAGGTAAAAACACAGCTTGCTGAGCAAAGATAGGAGTTGGTGCCAGACTCTTGTTGCTTGAGTGTTTATCCTTTCTAGAAAGCATTTGTTCTCTTTTCCTCTTTGATAAGAGTGTTTTCCCTGCTTTGTTATTACTGCACTGATGAAAGCACACTCAGTCTTTGCAGTTCATAAACCCATACCTACCAGAATTTCAGTCATTTAAGAAAAGGAGCATTTTTACCCTCTAGGAATGTATTGAAAACTGGATTAGTGCTGTTTCTGCTGAACAGAGAAGCACTGTTTGTAAGCTTACCATCATGCATGTGAATACACCTTTACAGGACCAGGGCCTTAACAATTGAAAAAAATTTTCAAAGATATTAAGAATGTAGACATCCTACCTAATTGTTAGTGATAACAAAAGATGACCTTATCTAAACTAATGTCAGGAAAGTGTCCATGTATTTCTTAAGGAGAACAAAATAAATAATGATCTTTAAAAAGAGCAGTGAATTTTAAAGTATTTTAAATACTGCACAGATTATTCTACCTGTCACTATACTTCAGAGCATGGCATTTGCTATGATTTTTCCATCTTGATTTTTACTTTTGCAGAGGAAATTCCCAGCAGAGTTCTGTGTATTCAGTGTCAGGGTGGGGTTTCCAGCTCCAGCAGAATAGTGCCTCACTGTTAGCCAAGGACCAGTGCCAGCCTCACAATTGGCTGCTTTCTGCACACACTGGGGAAGCACAAAAAGTCCTCAGGCTCATTCCAGCTATGCCTATAAATCTGTCTGGAAAAGATTCTTCCCCTTCAGCAGTCCTGGTGATTAATTAGCTAGCACGAGCCTCTGCAATAGCTCAATCACGTTGAACAAGTGGTGTCACATTCCCTTCCTAAATGTGATTATTGCAAATGTCCATGACACAGCAGCAGGTTCCTTCAGTGAGATCTTTTACTGCTGCAGAGATTACAGAACATTTGCTACTTTCATTTACTACCAGGCATCAGAACATCTCAAACAATTTCAGCTGTAAAGTTAGGAAATACAGATATAGTTTCTGGATGTACTGGAAACTTATCTGCACTATTAAAAATTGAGCACATATAGGATCAAACTGGACTTACTAGATAGGTAATTTGGAGATTATGTTTTATGACTGATCCTTCAGTTTGAAAGTGTGGTTCTACTGCTTGTTCCTGTTTGCTACTGCTTGCTTGCAAACACCAACCCCTTCTCATGCAGGTAAATTGTTCATTGTCAATTGCATGGGGCAGATATTCCCTGAAAGTATTCCCCATGGCTCCCTCACTTTTTGGCACAGCTGACACCTGCCTCACTTCTAGTTCTCCCAATGCTCATATCTAGAGAAGACAGGCACCCTGCCCAGGAATCTATGAAAGCAGACAGCTGGGGTTAACTACTGAACAATACAATTGTTTTTGTTTAGCTCATAGTACTGTCACTGGTATTTGTGCCTGAATTCTGAACTGGCTGCTCCTTATTGTAATTTCAGCATGTCTCAGCAGGATCATCCTAACATCAGCCTGTACAAAAGAAGCTGTCTTAAACCCTTAAAGCCTTAATCATGGTGCTTATTAAAAGACAAAGAGGAAGGCCATACTAGAGAAACAAGAGACCAAGGAAATGTTTGACACCAAGGCAAGCATTTCACTGGGACCAAAGCAGGGAGAGAGCTGAGGTCCTGTGCATCCTAACCCAATATTCTCCCAAGTAAACTGCATTGCAAAAAATGCAGCTCTGAGTTCAAGATTAAAGGACAAAGGAAGAACAAAAAGTGGTTTTGCTTTCCTGTGTAATAGTTAAAATCTTCCTAGATGTAACTTACATTTCTGTAACTAATACATTTCCCTATGGAAGATGGTGCAGGTTTTTTTACACTGTAGTGTGTAGTAAAGATTCTCAGTTTTAGAATATTTTCAGGCTTTTCTGACTTTTATTGTTCTTTTCTTTGGCTTTATAGAACGCTTCAGATACATTTTCTGGTAATGCTGTTTCTATTCTGGAATTGTTGTTTGAATCTACCTGCTCTGGTGTCATTTTCATTAAATCTATTTACATCCTGATCCACAGTGTCACATGCTGATAGTTATTAAAACTGGAGATAGGGTCTGAGCTGCCTAGCAAAGAAACCAGTAGGAGATTACCCTCTGTGAGTGCAGCTCCAGACTGGAATACATAATTCAAGTGGAGATAAGGGACAAAAAATGAAAGGCAGATAAATTCAGTTTCAGTTCACAGGCAGTGCTCCTACTTCAGATGCCTCTAGGAGGGAATTTGTTGGTTAATCAAGAAAGGTGCATAGCAAGACTTCTCTCAGCAACTGCTGTGAGCTCAGTAATATGATGTCTTGCCTAGACACAGCCAGTGAGGACAGACATCTCTGGCATGTTCCTCTTTGGTAACCAAAGACATCCAGGATTTTTGTGTTTATTTTAGCTGTTTGATTTACACACCTGAGATGTCTTTAGAGTCAAGACTGAGGGACAAGAACTTGTGTGGAAGAAAGGAACTGAGCTTTTTCTCTGTGTTTTGGCACTAGAAAGCCTCACCAGCAGGAACCTCCACCAGATATCTAAACTCTGTGTGTCCAGGGCTGCCTGCCAAGGTGTCTTGCAAATGAGACAGAGATAAAAGTAATGTTTTTAGAAGTATGGATAAACCTGGTCTCAAGAGTCAGGTGTGCTTTAAAGAGATGTTAATAGAGTACCTGGTAGTACTAGACAGTACCAGACAGCTAAAGAAATTGTTACCTTTCAGATAACTACTTGTATCTTGAGGGATTCAAATCATCATTACAGAAATTGGGTCATTAGGCTTTGTTTTCTAAAATCCTTTGTTACAGAAAACATTTATTCTTGTAAGAGTAAACTGAAAGTGAGGGACACTGTGGTATTTAAGTGCCTACTTCTTTTGTAAATGCTACCAGTAAACCCTTGGCCTCAGTTTCCACAGCTGAAAAAAGGCTGTGGTATATTAATGCCTACCCTCTTCCTGTGAATTCTTGGCTCTGATGTGGCTAATTTATTCCTATGTTCAAAGCACAGTGGGTTGCAAAATTATGATTATTAAAGCCACCTATTAGAGAGTGTTGTCTCCTTTGAGAATATTGATTTAATCACATGTCTCTCTGTATTTTAAGTCTGAAGTGATATGATGTGGAAAGATCAATTTATTCTATGTCTCTATCTAGTGAATAATTGTGGAGTCTTCTCTGTTCTTTTTATAATGAATAAAAATAAATGAGCTTAAAAGACAACAGTGCATGCTTGACAAAGAAAGTCCACCTGGCTATGCTGCATCTGTTTCTAACTTAATTTTCTTTTTCCAGATGTATTTTTTCCTTTTTGTCCCCCTCCCCCCATCTCTGTTCTAGTCAGAGATACAAGGAGATAGAGGCATTTCACTCTGTTGTGCTGGCCTTGAATCATGTCTCCAGAGGAGCAGGGCAACTGGGAGCACCATACTCTGCCTTCTCTCCAAATGTACGTTTGCTCATGGCCAAGTTATTGTCTTCCTCTCTGTCCTTATGCTGTTCCTTGCTGTGGAAAGAAACAATATACCATTGTTTCCATAGCTACATATGGATTAAATCTTTCATGTCACTGTTTTTGAGACTGTGTCCAAAAAGGAAAGAGATTTATAATAGAAGGGCATTTTTCTACTTGAATACTCCCTTGTCTCTGGTAGTAAAACTCCAGCTGCAGTGAAACCTAGTCCCCATGAGAGTCTGGCTGTCCTTCTGGGACAAACATTACCAAATTCATATGTATGGCCTCATTAGTAGGGATGTAAAACCAGAATCACTGGGGGCTGACCTTTTTCTGCAAAGCCACTTCAAAACTCTCTGAGATTGCGACAAATGCTCTTGTTTGTTGTTACTGGCCACGCTGCCTTCTCTGCGTTTTATGGCTTAGGCTGAGAGGAGATGTAGAAAGAAAATCAAGCCTGTTTCTTTTCAGCTGTTTAGGCTTTTTTCCCAGGGCTTCAGGGGTCCCTGAGTGAAGGACAAGCAGCTCTGAGAGGTGGCAGCAGACCTTTGCAGAACTGATACAGCAGGGGCACAAAATCTCAGTCCTGCCCGTGCATGTGTGTGGAACTGGAGCTTGTGTGGGCATCTTATTTTTCTGTGAGGGAGGAGTTTGTGTTCAGCTCAGGCTTAAACCAAGTTTAAAAAGAAACAGAAACCCACCAAGCATCTCTATTTTCCATCTCCAGTCCCTAACATTTCCTCAGCTGTCAACACTGTTTTGGCCAGCTTTCTTAATAGCAGTTTTAAGCTGGCCTTAAAGAGAAGATTTGAAGGATTGAAGCGCTCCTTTGGGGAATGAAAAATATTTTCAGGTCCAGTGAGAGCTGATTTGCTTTTATTAGATTCAGTTCTCTGTTGTAATAAACTAGGGCATGATGTTGTGAAATGCATGTTACAGTATCACCACCAATAATGTCAACGCTATTAATATAATGTCTGTAATTCACTGCATTGTGCCTCATTATTTCATCTCTATAGATTTTTGTTGTTGTGAGTACAATCATTTTTATGTTGTATTAAATTAACTCTCTAAGAGGTCTGTTATACTCCCCAAAAATAGAAGGTACTAAGGTATGCACTGCCTCAAAGGTGTTACATTTTTATTGCAAAGTGATAGACCGATATGAGAAAAATCTCCCCTTCAAAGTATTTCCTTGGGATCACAATGGCTCCTGGATCTGCTGTTTTGTGCAGACCCTTTTGGGCAGGATACTGTAATTATGTTACTGTCGAAGTAGAGGTTTCTTTGTATCTTACTGATTATCTGAAATCGTTTTCACTTCTGCACTCTGCTGGGTTTGTGCTCGCAAACTCGCTTGCTTTGTGTACATGCAAGGATGTGACATGAAAGATAGTTTTGTCTCCATTTTCTGACACTGAAATGATTACCTTTTGCCCACGTTACAGTGCATGAATATGTCCAACTATTATTTAACAGTAATTTCTGACATTAGACAGCTGAGATGCATAGAGTGTTGTGGGATTATGTTAAAGGTGCTGATGGAGATGTTGTACTTTAGCCAAGGGCTCTGCAGAAGGGATATAAGGCAGGTGATGGGGAAGCTTTGGTACTTGCTGGTTTGGATGTATCTAATGCTGTTCTGCGGCACCTTTCTGAAAAAAAAAAATGTAGTCCATGTCTCACAGTTTCTGGCCTACAGAATTCTTTAATTTGAGGGTGGAGTTAAGGCTGAAATCTGGAACAAATTGTGCTATTTTTTGACACTTAATTTGAAATATATTTGTATATGTGTGGTGGTTTGTCTTTACCATTACCAAGGTCATGCAACTGGTGAGAGATTTTTGTTCTATTACAGATCAGGCCCACGGTTTTGAAAGTTCTTTTTCATTCTAGTTAAAATTCTTCAAAAGGACACACATTTTCAACCTTTCTCCCGTACTCCTTTGGACTACTCCTGACACCTTCTCAACAAATTTTCATGAACCAATTTATACAGAATAATACATACTGGAAGTAGCAAATATTCTGAAAATAGAAACTGAAAAATGGGCATTTTGGTTTGTTTTGTTTGGTTGGGGTTTTTTTTACTTGTTTGTTTGTTTGTTTGTTTTTTAACTTAATTTTTGTATTTAATTAAATTGTAATTTTTAGTTGCATCCTAAACTGAACATGGAATTTCAACAGGACACCATTTCCTAAGAGCTAGAGATGTCTTTGGTCTGTGTCTTGTTTCTAGATCTGAAACATAATGAAGTCTATTCCCTTTAACACATATGAGTGCAAAACCCATGAGCTTGTAAGATTTGAAGATTATGATAAAGTGAAATGGAAAATGCACAATCCTTTAAGGTATGTGGAATATGACACAAAAGCCTGTTCTTAATAGTAGGTTTCTGTGCATTAGATGTACTCCTCCTCAAGTGCACTTTTTCTTCTAAAGACATAAAAGTCACTGTGGAAACCTATTGAAACAGCTTTTGAACCATCAGCAATGTATAAAAGTCTGTTCTGAGAAGGGCCAGTGACAAATGAGGTGAATTAATTTCTGAGAATGGCACAACAGAGCTGGAAAGTAGGAAAGAACAACAATTAGTGTCTGTAATAAGAGCCTTTGGGTTCAAAGAGGTCAGTGGTTCCATTTCTCTTCTACAGAAACTAGTAGCTGAAGTTTCATTTACCAACTTTATTTCATAATGAAACTTCCTGCAGTGTCCTTAACAAGAACAAAACTGGTGAGGTGGAGGAAAGAGATTTAGTATTCAACTAGCTAAAATTACTTTTTCTGTGCAGCCAGGAAGAAATTTTTATTTACTGCTCATTATTGTTTATGCATGCTGCACCTCTATATGTAAAACAAGCAATCAATGTGTTTTAGTCTTTTTCATCACTGAATGTTTGCAGGAGAAAGAGAGTTTCATTTATTTCACTTAAACAAATAGAGTTACTGTGGAATCCATCCTGAATACCTGAATTCATTTTCAGTAGCAAGCAGGACTGGATCTTAAAAATAAATGGCAAGGTAACAAGAACAGTTGTCAGTTAACTTCATCACTTCTTCCCATAGCTGAGTTTTTTTCCTGTTTCAATTCGACTGCAACTGAGGCAAGAACCAGAAATGCTAATGACTGCCTGTGTATTGGGAATATGGCAAGTAGTCCTCATTTGCAGGCACCAATTACTCATAAAGGAAATGCCATGACACAAGGGATCTTCTCGTTCTTTCATTTATGGTTTGATTCTGTCATCATTATTTGATAGTCACAGGCGTAGCAGGATGCTGCTCAGGCTTTAAAAACAAAGGGAAGTCAGCCTGAAGCAAATCGCCTTTCACACTGGGGAAGTTCAGAACTGACTCCTCACCAGGCTTGCTTTCCCTTTTGGATGTGATTGGAGAACAAAGTTTCCCTCACAGGAAAAACTAAATGTTTTGAGACTTCCTTTCAGCATATGTGAGGATGAAAGCAAATCCCCTGACTCTGCTTGTTCCCTCTCCTCACCAGCCATGCTGTTTCCTACATCCCTTCACGGCTTCTCTGCAGCAGTCATTGTCTTTTCCCCTAGCTTTCAAGCATGTTTATGTCTCTCTCATGCTACCCTATGAAACATCCCCTATATCCCATCTGCTCCCACCACTGTCGCTTCTTCCCTTGTTGCTGCCAACCTCTGTGTTTCATCTTCTTCAGCAAACTGGCAAAACTATGGCAGAGTTGTTCATTTCCATCAGTTACTCTGTCCTCTACTTGCTTTGTGGGCTCCCTGCTCAACACCAAGCAAGTCCATCCTGGCTTTTTGCATCCTGAGCCTAAATTGCCTGAAGCTCTTGGATAAAAGGCTGTGTTTCACAGCTTGCTTCCTCAGGAGCTTCTTCCTCAAAGGACGGAGTCTCTGTTCATCAGAGATGGAGTTTTCATGTCAGAGGGCAGATTCAACACCTTCACCTTTCTTCCTGCTACACAGATCCAGGGATTAAGAAACATGTCTAAAAGGCTCCACTTTTTTCCCCCACTGCAAGTCTTGTCTCTCTTGTGCAATTGTCTCAGAAATGAACAAGGAATGGATATATCTAATAAGACTTTCATGGATTCATTTTCCACTCGCAAAGGAAAAGTGACACAGGCTATAGGTGCCACACTGCACCTCTCCTGTTCTGCTGTCAGTGGTGTGGCTGTTGGTGTTTTGTACTAAAAGTCTGTACAAAGACTGCTGGGAGGGCTTTGGTTTGCCTTGGTGCTGCCAAGTGCTCTGTGACACGTTTAGTGGGGTTCTCAAGCGCTCTCTGGATACGTGTTCCATGGTGGGCAGTGCTTGCAAGAGAATTACATGGATGAGTCAATGAAATTGTTCACTCCTCAGTCCCTAGGCTGGAAAATAATGATTTCTAGTTGTACTGCTGGTGCTGTTTGGACATTTTTGAATATTGTGTGGGAAAAAATGCCAGCTGAGGAGCTGTGTGGAGTCTTTTCCCCCATGTGCAGCAGATGCTCCTTCAAAATTTTTATTCACTCCACTTCAGAGTTCACATCAGGATCCAAAACCTCCTGGTCTTTTTCTGTTCTTGTTTTCCCCAATGTCTATCTTGCCTTCATCAGGAAAGACTTCACTTTTCTCTTTAAGTTGTCCTTGAAGACTCTGCCATCTCGTGGTGGTCTTCTCTGGTGACTCCTCCTTTACTGGGGTTGTTGCTCTTTGGGTGGGATAGATCCCAGTAGTGTTGTGTGTGAATTCCCTATGCAGATGGTAAGCCCTGACAAGCTGGAATTTGAAGAAATTTTGTATTCTCTCCACTTTTTAGTTGAGAAACTGAACCGTGGGAAGTCAAACAATGTCCCTGTTTCTGCATGGTGAGAACTGATTGGAAAAGTGGCCACAACTGCCTCCTTTCAGCTCTGAGCTTTAGCTTCTAAAGCCATCTTCTCTCTCTCTCCTTCCCTTTAACAGCTCTACTTTTTTTTTTTTTCCCATAAAGAAGAAAACACTTTCTGCAGTGCTGCAATAATATATATCTGAAATTTCAAGAAAATCCAAACCCATCTTTTCCTGCCCAATATTTTTGGCACGATGACATCATAACCCCTGTGTGTCCTGTCACTAAAACAAATGTATGAAACAGTTCCACTTCTCCTCTTTAATTGGAACTAGCTTGTTTCAAGGAGCTGAAGAGGCAGACTACTCACAAAGGTTAGTGTGGAGAAATATATCATTGTCTTGCAGGATGTTCTAAGTGCGTCTCTTGAGTATCAAGGTCAGAGTTTATTTAGCAGCAAGTTCTACTGGTATGAATCATCAATAGTGTTTCTTACACAATTTATCAATGCCTAGCAATTATACTTTATTCTCTAAGGAAATTCTACACTTTTTCTCAGGAAATGGTGCATGCTTTTAACTCTTCATTGTCCTTTCCAAGGATAACTTTCAGTTTCTTTGACACAGAAGAATGTAGATGATAGAACACTATATTCTTTTGAGCAGATTGTAGCTCAAAAGTCAGTTGTGCATCAAAACCAGAACTCCTTGAAAAGGAAAGTTAATACAGACAGAATTAATTTTCAGTAAAATCCTGTTTTTTTTCCTGATTTTCTGTGCTTTAAAAAACATCACCT